>JAECXW010000468.1:190000-495260 GCA_018153365.1 Drosophila fuyamai | reverse complement strand
GTTGTTGCCATAAATGTGAGCTCTTCGTACATGAATTGGAAAGTTTAGGTTGTTGCGTTTAATTATAAGCCAATCTTCAGATGGCTTGAAATCCAATTGACGGTTGTATTTTTTAATAAAATCTATTCCTAATAATTCATCACATGGAATTGGAAATTGTAGATTCACGATATGAAAATCGTGTGGGATTATATATTTAGTCGTCTGTATCTCAATAGAAACTTAACCTTTGGATTGGTTATTTCTTGACTTATTCCTTTTATGTCTATAATATAATTGTTTTGGATGTCGTGAAAGATATCAGAAGTTTTTTTTTTTAATTGATATGTCTGCACCTGTGTCCATTAGGAAGACAAGTTCTTTTCCAGTAGCCACATTGATGAAGGATACGAATATATATTGACTGAGATTAATAGTGAACTCTTGTTTCCTTTACTGCTGAATATTTAAAGGGTCTTGGGAGTTTCCCGATGTATTTTTGGCTACTCTGACATTATTTTGATTGTTGTCGTTGTTGCTGACTCGATTCGAGTTACCCCTATAGTTTCCTCTATAATGGCTTCGTCCTTCATAGTTAGTCTGGTAGTTGTTTTAGTTATTATGATAACCACGAAAGGTGCTTCTTTAATTTCCGCGTCCGCTATTTCCGCCACGCCGTGTTTGACTGTCCAGTTGCTTCTGTGCAACTATTTACAAATTTGGATATAGCTTCATTCATTGTATTGAAGGTACCAGCTTGCATGATAAGTTTTACCTTATCGATTGCGCAGTTTTTAGTAATTGCTTTAACTGAATGCTGAGTTGAATAACTTCTGGCTAACTTTAGGTTTAAACCATCAGTTATATACGCACCTTCTCAAGCTTTTTTCATTTACTCAACCTCAACAGCATATTGGTTAGCAGTTTTATTGCGTTCATCAGTTTTGCTGACAATACTTCTACAGTTTCGCCTTTGACATTGCTTTTTAATCGAGAAATGATTTCGGTTCCTATTAGGTTGCTTGTAACACCTTTCAGCTAATTTTTCGTGATCGCCTTTTATTGATTTTATTATTTCTAATGCTTCTATTAAACTTGTTAAATTTTAGCTTTACCATCGAAGACGGGTATAAGCTTGGATGCAGTATTAATGAAATCAATATTACTTTGTGCCATTGTGTTACTGAATTTTTCATCTATTACGCTTTACTATCAGAATCAGTGCTGTTTTGATCTGACATTAAAACAGCTGGGTTGGTAAGATTTTGTTCGTCATGCTCTTCTATTGCTGGCTGTATAGAGTCAGATTCTACAGATTCTATTGATTTAAGGTCATATCCAAGTACAAAATGAGTGTTTAGTATAGTTGGAACTGAAATATCCAAACTTTTGTTGTATTGTTATCAAATTAGATCGTAGTCTAAGTAAAAATTTTAATACTTGGGACCAATGGTCTGTATTTAGTTGTTGTCTTTGGCCAAGTATAAGTATACGTGCTTCATTAAAGCATGTTACTAATATTTCTGTATGTTTTTTATGTTTTTATGGCCTATTTTGAGTAAATGACTTATATAATATATCAAAGTCAATTTTTAGTTTATTTAATTCTTTGTATAATTCATTCCATTCCATTATATTATGGATATGAATTATTTTTTAAAGACTATCATCAATAATGTTCTGCCTAATGTTTGATGATTTTCGACAACAGATCTCACTTGCACAATTGGAATGGTAATTAATACAATTGCCCTTTGTGTTTGTGTGCAATGTATTAAAGGAGAAAAGTCTAAATTAAATGTTTCCATATAAAGACATTCTAACTGATAGATGCTTATAGGTGTCGTTAAGACACAGTTGTTGTATTCTTTCATTAAAATATGCATCCCAATCATAGACTGCTCTAATTGCATTTAACGTGGCCATTTAAAATGTATTTTTTTTAATTAAGTAGTTTAATATCTTTATTCATGTATTTTTGAGTTTTAATTTTAAACAACCTTTGTTTCTGCTTAGTATAACTTTATTTTAAATTTTATCCATATCATTTGCCTGGCTCTGATAACGTTTTTTAATACATTTGTTGTGCATTTTATACAATTTATATAGTACTTGCCTTACGATTATTAATAAAATAATAACAATAAGTATTGTCATTAATTTTAGATCGGTGTCTTTGATTTCGACTTTGTTTATTAAATTTATTGTCGAATCTGCCTATTTTACATCTACTAAACCCATTTTGTCAATATGTTTGATTATTTCTTCAGATATAATTTCTTCTGTTTTACTTATTTTATTTGTCTCTATTGACATATGTTTATTTAATAATATTAATTTATTTTTTTCAAAAATGTTATTAAAATTTTTTTTACGCTTTTGTTTGTGTGGCTTTACAGGCCGCATACTAATTGGGCAGAAATGGTTCCGCACAATTTTACAATTTTCATTTTGAATATTTTTGATGCATCGCAGTACATTGAAAAAAAAAAAACAATTTTTTTAGTTGGCGCTCTTAGAAGCGCTGTCGGCGTGATGTGCGGTGCCGGTGCTGGCTGCACAGGCTCTTCCTTCTATTTCGGGGCAATCGTTTGGGCAGTTGTCCGGTCTTCTTGGTAATGGCTTGGGGGATGGAGGCTTGGATATTTTTTTTTCCTTTGTTATTTATATTTTAACTGAGTGAGCTGCGGTTGTGGGTTGTCTTTTTTGGGCTTGTATTTTAGGCACACTTTACACTTGCGTACTTGGGTCCTGGCGTCTCTGTGCATTCCTGGCCAGTAGAACCGGGATTCCAGACATGCTATTGCTCTTCTACTCCCAATATGCCCAACGGATGGGGAGTCATGGTTTTCTTGTAGTACGGCTTGTCTTAGGCCTTGTGGAACGCACAGTTTCATCTGTGAGGAATGTGCCTATAGAGTGTCTCGCCTTCCATTACATAGTCTGGATATTTCTGTGGTTGGGCTTTTATTTTCTCGCACATGCTTCTGATCCAGCTGCAGCAATTGGTTCATTCTGTCGATGTTTCTTTCATACCTCTAAGAGTATCTGGTAATGGTTGTTGTGATAGGGCGTCTGCCACTACATTTAGCTGTCCCTTCCTATACGCTATCTGGAAGTCGTATTGCTACAACTCCAGGGCCTATCTTGCTACGTCCGTCTGCAAGATGAATCTTTTCTCGAAATCCGGGCATGCCAGCACAGAAACGTCCACTAATCGTGCCTTTACTTCTTCGTAAGCCTGCTGGTGTTCCGGCGTCCATATCCACTATGTGCCTTTGTGTAGCAGATCACTAAGTGGTTTTATTATACGCGTAAAATCTGGCACAAATCGTCGGTACCATGAAGCTACGCCTAGGTATTGTCGAAGTTCGCGAATTATTCAAATTGGTATCTCAACGCCTTCTTCGATCAGTTTCGGTTGCTCCAACGTCGCTCTCGGCTGCCTCGCTTTTTACTTATCAGGTGTTATGATAGAATTTATGGTTCACAGCATTTTAGCTAAAAATATAAACGCACTGGTTTTATTTTAATTTATCATTTATTTTTATTGATACTTCGTTGTTTTGCCGTCGTCTCTAGACTGCCGGCCTATATTCTTTTCTTGGCTTAGCCGCCGGCGACGCCACCGCCTTATATATTAGCTCATATTTATCTCTGAGAGCGGTGCCCAGAGAGAGGGAATGGAATGTTATGTGCATACATGGATATATTTGTTGCAGTCGCCAAGCTGTGGGAATAAGCTGGCGCGACTTATCACTCGCTGATGGCGTGTGTGGTCAAATTACGTTTGCACTTGAAGGGCCTAAATATTTGTTATCTAATTTATGACCGGTTTCATTACCTAATAAAATCTGGTCTCCTATCTCTAACTTAAAATCAATAGTGTTTTTGTCGTAATTAGATTTTTCTTTCTGATTATTTTTATCTAGCATAATTCTTGCTCTTCTGTAAGCATTTTCTAGTCTAAATTTTGCTTCCTTAGTATAGTCATCTATGTTATATAAAGGGTCTATTCTATCTAATGAATTGAAAGATGTACTTAAATTTGGATGTTTGCTAAAGACTAATTCATAGGGGCAATAGTTGTGTGTCATAGAAGGTGTTGTATTGAAACAATAGACGAAGTATTGTAGCCATATGTCCCAATCTAATTTATCAACGGATATATAGGATCGAATGTATTCGTTAAGTGTTCGGTGACTACGTTCTATTGTTCCTAATGTCTGGTGGTGGTGCGCTGTAGATGATATGTTTTTTATACCAAGGTATTTACATAAATCTTCAATAATTGAAATTTTATATTCAGTTCCCATGTCCAATATGAACGTCTTCATTGGACCGTACTTTAGAATACAATTTTTAAAAATAGCTTTAGCTACTGATTTTGCGCTTTTGTTTGGTATTGGTATGGCAATTAAATATTTCGTTAAGTCGCATATCAAAGTTACCGCGTATTCATTGCCCTGATCCAATTTTGGTAATGGACCTATCGTATCAACAATTACTCTGTCAAATGCCTTTGTTAAAGTTAATGGAGTTTTTGTGTGTTTAGTAATTTTGGATTTCTGGCATTTTGGACATGTCTTTACGTAGTTCGTTATGTCCCTAGACATGTTTTTCCAATAGAAATGTTGTCTTATTTTTGACAAGGTTTTGGCTATTCCGCCTTGTCGTGGATCGTCATGGTTTTCAGACAGTATAGCTTCTTTTTCTTTCTTATCTTTTATTATGGCCACTGGTTTGAGTAGCGCTACTCTTAGTTTTTTTAAATATTTTATTGCCCATTTTTTTAAACGAATCAACTGAAATATTTTCAAAGATTTTTTCACCCAGCGCCATTTTAAGTTGGCTGATCTTGTATATACCGGCTTCTTTTTCAAGCCTTTGGAAAAATTGACCTAAATCAAATGTACCATTGTTATATAGATCGCTAACATTTATTCTTGCAATAACTTTTTTACCGTGCTTAAAATAGCATTTGAAATTATTTAAATGCAAGGTCAATACTTTCTTTACTTCGTCGTTGTTAAGGAGGTCGTATATTTTGGGCATAAAAACTTTTTCAACACACTGCCTAAGCAGCTGTGCTTGATTTTTCCCTGCGCAGGGTTTATTCTGTCTGTACTGATTTCTTGTAGTGACTTGTAGAATTTGCTTTTGTATGTTTTTTAGTTCTTTGATGGTTATTCTAGATAACGCATCAGCAACGTAATTGTCCTTTCCCTTAAGATACTCAACTGTAAATTCGTATTCTTCCAAATCTAGTCTTATTCTTGTTAATTTAGATTTTGGATTAACCATAGAAAAGAGGAATGTTTATGGTCTATGGTCTGTTTTAACTAGGAAATGTCGCCCATAAACGTAAGGTCTAAAATTAATTGCCCAATGTATTGCTAGTAGTTCTTGTTCCGTGGTGCTTTTATTAGATTCTCCTTTAGTAAATGATCTCGATGCATAAGATACAGGAAGCTGTATGCCATTATGTTCTTGTGTAAGGACTTCTCCGCAAGCTTGCATACTTGCGTCCGTGATTATGCAAAATTCTTTAGAAAAATCGGGGTATTGAAGTAGTGTTGGACTCATTAATTTTTTCTTTAAGTAATCAAAAGCACTTTGACACTATGGTGTCCATTCGAATTTAACACCTTTTGTGCATAATTTAGTTATGTGACGGGAATAATCTGCAAAGTTTTTAATGAATCGACGATAATAATTGCAAAATGCAACAAATCTGCGGGCGATATCATCGTTCATGGGGACTGGGTAGTTTCAATGACCTCATATTTTTTGTCATCTGGCATTATACCTTGATCTGAACATTTGTGACCAAGAAAGATCACTTCATGCATGAAAAATTAGCATTTCTCTGGATGTAGTTTAAGATTATTTTTTCTGCAAAGTTCAAAGACGTTTAAGTTTTTCAACATATGATTTTCTGAACATCCTATAACTATTAGGTCGTCCATGTAGAGGAATGCCTGGGATGGCTCCAAGCCGGAAAATGCAATTGTTATCATACGCTGGAATGAATTTGGGGCTATTTTTAAACCATAAGGTAATCGTGTAAAACGATAAGAGCCATAGCTCGTTGAAAATTAAGTTATATTTCTGGACGATTCCTCTAATTTAATTTGGTGGAATCCGGACATAAGATCTAAACAAGAGAAATACTTTGCTCGGCCCAATTGATCAAGTATGTCATCGATTCTAGGTAGTGGAAATTTGTCTGCTAAAAGTTTTTTATTAATTTGGCGATAATCAATTGCTAAACGCCATCTTTTCTCCTTTGAGTCAGGTAATGATTTTTTGGAACAAGTAACAGAGGGCTTTTATATTCTGATACTGAGGGCTCGACTATTTTATTTTTTATAAAATTGTCCACTTCCTTAGTTATTTCCTCTTTATTACATTGTGGACTTCTATAGTTTTTTATATAGACGGGTTCATCATCTTTTACTCTTAATTTTTGCTTGTAGAAATTGTTAGTAGATATCGGTTCGGTTTCAAGACCGAATAAGTCACTATATTTTGAGCAAAGATTTGTTAAGACATTTTTAAATTGAGTCGGAAAATGTTGTTTTAGTTTATTGATGACTTTTTATTTCTATTTGTGCCATTTAAATTGACAATATTATAGTTGTCGATAGATTCGTGTTTAATGTTCTTAAGGTATACTATTTTGTTCTCATTTGTGGTGTTTAAAATTCGGACGAATGTGGTTTGGGGATCTGAAATTGTATTTCCTATGAATATACCATCTTCAATTTCTTGATTTGGTATTAGGAGGGTTTTATTACTTTCGGTTAAATTTATTATACCCGTTACTCGTAGAGTAAAAGGGTATATTGTATTCGTGCAAAAGTATGTAACAGGTAGAAGGAAGCGTTTCCGACCCTATAAAGTATATATATTCTTGTTCAGGATCACTAGCCGAGTCGATCTAGCCACGTCCGTCTGTCCGTCTGTCTGTCCGTCCGTATGAACGCTGAGATCTCGGAAACTATAAAAGCTAGAAGATTGGCATTTTGCATGTAGATTTTAGGAGTTCCTACGCAGCGCAAGTTTGTTTCAAAATGGTGCCCCCTCTGACGCCCACAAGCCACAAGCTGTGGCCACAGTTTTGATGCTATTATGCAAATTTTAATTGATATGTATTTGTTTCGTCAATAGCTATCGATTGGCCTAATAAAAGTTTGCCACGCCCACTCTAACGCCCAAAAACCCATTAAACGCTTAAGCTGCCAGCTCTAAGAAATCGCCGAATTCAAATTGATAATTTGAACTGAGTAACGGGTCTAATAGTCGAGGCACTCGGCTATAACGTTCTCACTTGTTTTAAAGTTAGGATGTTGGGATTTTTATGATTGTTAAGAATGCATCATATGAATAATTTTGGAGAATATAATTTACAGAATATTCTGCAAGGGTATTTCAACTTAGGCTCCGCCCGAAGTTAGTTTTCCTTTCTTGTTTTTTTAAATTAGAGCACCTTTAAAAAATGCCTAAATGCCACATGAAATGGTTAAAAACCCCATAGTGCAACGGCGGTTAAAATAGGTTATACAATGTGTATGTGTATATGTATGTTTATGTGTATATAATAAATTTTAGTTTAATTTTTATTTTATTTATTATAAATAAATGCGTGCACACCTAGCTCTACTATACCGACACGTCTGTGCCAAGAATTGAAAGCGAGGTGCAATTTTTCGGCACAAGATAATAAACAATTAAATTGTTGTTCTTATAAACTCAAGCTTTCAATTTTTGCACAAATACCTCAGGTTCTGCGTTAGGGTCTTTCAATCCAGCTGCCACTTTCCTTTTGCACATTGAGCAGTCGCAGGGCATCCCTCTGGCAGCAGGTCATCTGTGGCGAACAGGGTATTTCACGACCGGAACGAGACTTTAAGCAGGAGCTGCTGTGTATTTATATCCACACCGATACGCCGCGTGCAACAATAAAGCACTATGAAATTTGAGTGATTTGACCTGCACTTGCACTTTATATTTTTTGTTTTATGTGTCACTGTCACTAGGTGCCAAAATAAATATTATTAATTTTAGTGCCCACCCGGGAGCGCCATGAAAAATTAGAGAATTTTCTAATTTATTAACAACCGAAAAAACTGCCGTGACTAAAATTATTAACTTCGAAAATAACGAAAACGAAAAACGACGGCTCAAATCAATTTCAGCGAATGCCTTATGCTATATTTCGACAAAAAACTTAGACCCTAGCTTAACGAAGGTTGGCGAAGACGGGGCGACTTCGCCGAGAGCGAGAGAGAACTTCGCCTTCGCCCTAAACTAACTTACACTACACTTCAAGATTTTTAACAATTTCATTATTTATTCATTATGTTCAAATTTGAGCGAATAAAGAAAATACAAGTAATAAACGCTAATTTTATGCACATGAATTCATGATCATTTATTTCACGAAAGTTACTAAATTGGACGGAAGGTTTTAGTCCATAAGTCGTGTTTCTACTCTGCAAAACTTCAAAGCTAAGAATATCCGGCTTTAACCTGTAGGAACAATTATGTTGGATACTATCTAATTACAATTTAGACACCTTACTAAGTAACCCTTTTGTATTCTGACCAGCATATTTGGGTCCCAATCTAGTTATCCACTCGAGCTTGTAAGCTACCTTGATTTGACCTACTCAGATATGATACTGCCAGTGACCTGCAATTTCAGTGCCATTGAAATTCCGTCATAACGATTTTCGTGAGACGCCTACTTAAATGCACTCATCGCGGCTTCGACCACTTCTTACGATGGTCGAACTAAGTCAGAATGGCAGAATCACACTGCTGTCCATTAAAGATAACAATTTCATTTTCCATTAGCACAATTTACCTGTTCACTGTCCAAAAATGGTGAAGTGTTGTACTTTAATGTCGTTGCGTTTTAATGTAACTAAACGAAAAATTTCAGCTACGTATAAGACAAAAAATTTTGAAATCATCGAATGTGTGTTTTGACTTCAGTTCCTTAACGTACTTACCAAAACTGGTGTTGTGAGGAGTTAAATAACTCCTCACAAAATAAGGCAAAAACAACTGCATGGAAAACCTACCAGTTGCTACTTACGCAATTACTTCGCGTAGTAACGGCAACGCAGGAAGATAGAGTTTGGAGAAAGCAGTTGGAGAGTACGAGGAGAGAAAGTACAGAGTACGAACCCAAAGAGAGTTTGGAGAGATTGGGAGAGACGGAGCAGAGAGGCGCCAGAGCGAGATGGCACTAGTCAGAGCGAGAGTCCAGAGAGCGCAGGCGTGCAGTGAGCAAGGAAGGAACGGTACAGCGCTGCACTTTGGACTTCAGTGTGGTGCCGTGTGCAGAGGGCGAAGGGTCAAACGGTAAAACCGTGGACTTTGGACCTTGGAGTGGAGAGAAGAAAAGGAGAGGCCGAGGATTAACGGGACCCGGAGGCCTATATAAACGGGCCCAGCGCTGGAATCAGGACCAGTCATCGAGCATCAAACTACGAGTGAACATCGTCTAGTAAAAATCTAAGTCAAGAATATACCACCGTGAGAACCAACCGTTGAACAAGATCGCTACGTCGAGACGTTCGGGACCGAGCAAGTCACCGAATTGAGACTCAGGTGGCTGCGTCCTCGAACGGCAATCCACGGCCAAGTCTACAGAACATCAAGATTGGCTGTAATACCGATTAGTCCGACGAAGTTGGCTGTAATACCGGTCAGTTTAGCTGCATTGGCTGTAATACCGATCAGGCTAACTGTGCCGGCTGTAATACCAACCAGGCCGGCTACATTGGCTGTAATACCAATTTATTCTAACCGTGTGCGTCTAAGTTGGCTGTAATACCGGTCAGTTTAGCTGCATTGGCTGTAATTCCGATCAGACTAACTGTGCCGGCTGTAATACCAACCAGGCCGACTACATTGGCTGTAATACCGATGAGTCCAGCTGCGTCGGCCGTAATACCGATCAGTTGTGCCGGTTATAGGCGGATTTAGCTCGGCACGTCAACAACAGAAGAGTGAGCGACACGAGCAGTGAGCCTCAAGGGAGCAACGTGGAACAACGCCACAACCAGTCGCGCAGGACGACGACGTGGACAAGCCGCCAGAGACCGCAACAAGAGCCAAGCCTCAGGTACGATCGCAACAGTCGGGAGGGAAGGCCAGGGTGGAACGTTCGTCTTTCTCTGGGCGCTGGCTATAGGGACTGCTGACGTGATCTGGCCGTAGTACCGGAGCGTCAAAGGAAGCTGAGTGAGCGTCTAGCGGGACCGGCCGGGACAGAGCAAGGGACAGGAGGCTGCGGCTGGCAAGACGAAGGTCTTGCGAGCGTGGTGCCTGTTCACCCTAGTCTGAGAACGGTGACGCTTCCCTAAGCCCAACGGTCCAACTCCACGCCCTCGTCTATGAGCGGCAGCGAAAGTACTCGAAGCGACTAGGACCATCAGCAGCAAGGAATCACCGAGCGGCGACGCAGGAGCAGCACCCACACAAGATATATTCAAATATTGTCAACCAGAGCCGTAAATAAACGCCTCTTTAACTGAATTACGAAGTTTTGTTACTGTTAACCGGGCGGTCACGTTTAATATAAATTTGGTGGGACGAACGCACAAATTCTACTGAGCTAGCCGCACGAATGTCGTAGCGAGCAAACTAAGAAAAAACAGTTCTTTACAGTGTATATATCAAATGGTCTACGGTTTGCTTTGGACTCGATATGGTTGATTGTGTATTGTGCATATAGTCCATAAACTGACTGCAAATTAGTCGTCGCCCTAGCACTTGTAACCAGTTGGTCTTCGGATATTGTTTGTATGTTGAAGGCTTTGTGGGAGCCTCTAATTATAGCGATGGCACATAAGAAACATATCTTGTTGGTATTGAGACGAGACTGATTTTATCGAATAAACTTAACAATAATTAAAGGTGCTTAGGTTAATAAAATAAGTAAAAAGAAGAAATGCATTCATTGTTGTTCTCCAATATTGGTAAAGGGTAAATGTATCAGATTACACCAGTTATTGCCCTATTAACTAAGTTTGGTGGCAGCTGGCTGACTATCTTGACAGCTATCTATCTTTGTTATTAGATTTTTTTACATTTTTGCAAGACCTTATGATTTAAGGTCGATGCGCCTTAACATTTTCCCCGCCGTTAAACATATGATAAACCATCTTTAAGTCAAACGGGAAATGAGTGGAACAAAAGCCGAATGAACTGATTATGCCATTATGAACAGGATTTAAATTGCTGTTCAGTTAATAAGAAAATACTAATTCTAATCTTACGGTTTGGTAAATTAATTAGAAGAAGTCTACTACAGTAAGATTGTAAAATAGGGCATTACAGTTAAAGCCCCGTATACCACATAATAAAAAGTTGTTTTGCACAGAATCTATCTGGTCTATATGTACACCATACTGAGAACTCCAAGCTGCTGAACAGTACTCCATGATTGGACGGAGTAGTGAAATGAACAGAGTCTTTGTAACATAGGGATCTTCGCATTCCTCTGAGCACCTTTTGATAAATCCAATTACTTCCTGGCTTTATTCACCACGGAAGTAATATGGTCGCAAAACTTAAGCTTAGGGTCAAGAAGGAATCAAGGTCATAGACAAACCACAACTACCCAGCGTTCACCCGAAAAAACGTTAATGTAATAACGCTTAGCGCTATTTAAATCCAAAAGATTGTCACAACACCATGTTTTAAAAGCATTTAAATTCGACTATAATATTTATATTAACTGCAGTAAATTTAGATATATGCAAGCATAACTTCACATCATCTGTGTACATAAGGATAAGCGACTTTGCCAAGACTAGATGAAAAGAAGTGAGCCATGGAGGCTTCCTTGTGGGACTCCGGAAGTTAGTCCGATCAAATTAGAGATTGAGCTTTTAAAGAGAAATCGTTGAGTCCTACCGCTTATATAACTTAATATCCCTAATAAGACCAGCTTCAATACAAGAAGTGATTTACAGAATCTAACTCTTTACTAAAATCAGTGTAAAATACGTCATTCTGAATGTTCTTTCTGAAGCCGTTTATTACAAAAGCCGTCTCTCCAAGCGGTTTGTCTTCATAGATCTTCGCCTTATAAATCTAATTTGTCAGGAAGATAAAATTGATCTACAAAGATGATGCAAGTGGGGTGTTTACGATTTCGAAAAGCTTCGGGATGGCGGACAACTTGGATATACCTCTGTAAGAGCTGGTATTCGATTTATTTCCTTTCTAATGTAGGGGAATAACAAATGACTTCTTCTAAATAAGTGGCAAGATTCAAGAGAAGGCATCTTAAGTTCGACTTTTATCACATATGAATAAAACGGATTTGGACGGGATGAAACAGAATAAGTTGTCTGGAAAAACTGTGCAAAAAGATCGGATTTTGCCTGATCAGTATTTGCCGTAGAATTTTCAAATTATAGCTATGCTGGGTAACAGGCTGATTTCGCTTAGGGTTTACAAAATTACAAAAGTGTTTGAAATTGACGGATAGTGTTACGGAACACACAAATAAATAAGGGTTTTAATTCATTTTTTTTTTTTTTTTTTTTTTCGGACGTTGATGCACTAAGATCAGCGCAAACAAGTGGCCCTTACGACACCAAGCAGTGCTTGTTACGCGCGGAGCCTTATAGGCGTAAAAACGAGATCACGAGAAGTTAAAAAGCACAATGTAGAAGCGGACAGACCAAGATTAGAAATACGTACGAGACTAAATACTAATACTAATTTTGTGCTAAGTAAGATAAAATTAATGCTTTTAAGCTTGGCAAAGAGTCGGTAGTAGAAATAATGTGGTATAGTCTATTATAGTCGTTACACAGTACTCTAAACGGTTCATGCATATCAAAGTTAGATCTACAAATATTTAATGTAAGAGGAACATAGTTCCTGGTAATTCTATTAGGCACGGAGAAGCTTATGCGACACAGTAACTCGGGACTCTCCACATCCCCGTGAATAAGTTTATAGATAAAAGTTGTGCCAAGCATCGTTCTACGGTTTACTAATGATGGTAGATTAATTAGGAGGAGTCTACTAGAGTAGGATGGTAAAATAAGGCTTGCATTCCAGTTAAGGCCCCGTAGAGCAAATAATAAAAAGTTCTTTTGCACAGACTCTATCCGGTCTATATGTACACCATACTGAGGACTCCAAACTGCTGAACAGTACTCAAGGATTGGACGGACTAGTGAAATGAACAGAGTCTTTGTAACATAGGGATCATCGAATTCCTTTAACCACCTTTTTATAAATCCAAGTACTCCCCTGGCTTTATTTACTATAGAAGTAATATGGTCACAAAACTTAAGTTTTGGGTCAAGGAGGACGCCAAGGTCATCAACTTGCGTAATTCTAGACAACGCACAACCACCCAGCGTATACGTTGCGTATTGTGGGTTCACCCGAAAAAATGTCATTACTTTGCACTTAGCGCTATTTAAATCCAAAAGATTTTCACAACACCATGTTTGAAAAGCATTTTGGTCAGATTGTAAGTCGGAACTGCTAGAAATTTCGTTATATTGCAGGCATAACTTAACGTCATCTGCGTACATAAGGACACGCGACTTTGTCAAGACTAGAGGGAGATCGTTTATAAATAAAGTAAAAAGAAGTGGGCCAAGGTGGCTTCCTTGTGGGACCCCTGAAGTAACTCGGATCAAATCCGAGATCGAGTTTTTAAAAAGCACTCGTTGAGTCCTACCACTCAGATAACTTGAGATCCATGTTAGAAGATCACATGGAAACCCTAATAAGTCTAGCTTTAATACAAGAAGCGAGTGATTTACTGAATCAAACGCTTTACTAAAATCAGTGTAAACTACATCAGTCTGCATGTTCTTTCTGAAGCCATTTATTACAAAAGACGTTAGCTCCAAGAGGTTTGTCGTCGTAGATCTTCGCCTTATAAATCCATGTTGACATGGAGATATAATCGATCTACAAAGATGCTGCAAATGGGGTGTAATAGTATTTTCGAAAAGCTTTGGGATGGCGGATAATTTGGATATGCCTCTGTAATTACTTGTATTGCATTTATTTCCTTTCTTATGAAGGGGAATGACAAATGACTCCTTCCAAATAAGTGGGAAATGAGATGTTTTTAAAGACAAAGTAAACAATTTGTACAGAGGTCTACACAGAGTTTCAGCACAGTATTTAAGCACGCAGCCTGGAACTCCGTCCGGACCCGGTGAATAGACTGGCTTAACTTTATGGAGATCCAAAAGAAGGGAGCTTTCGCTTAATCTCGGACAAAAAATCAAGTTTGACTTGGGTATGGCATTTGAATAAGACGGATTTGGACGGGATGAAACAGAATATGTTGTCTGGAAGAACTGGGCAAATAGATCGGCAATTTCCTGATCAGAGTTTGCCGTAGAGTTTTCAAATGATAGTGATGAAGGGTAACAGGCTGATTTACGCTTAGTGTTAACAAAATTATAAAACTGTTTCGGATCTTGTGAAAATTGGACCCTACAACGAGTCAAATAGCTTTTATAACACCGGGCGTTAAGCACGATAAAATTTGACCGAGCCCTTAGGTACCGAGAGAAGGCAGATTGTGAACCGCACATTTTAAACTTATTGAAAAGTCTGGACTTTATATTTTTTAGGTGTGACAACTCTTTATTAAACCACGGAGGTTTATTTGAAATTGACGGATAGTATAACGGAACACACAGATAAAAGAAGGAATTCAATGCATTATAAAAGATATTAACGGCCTTAGCCACGTCAGTGCATGAATAAAATTCGGACCAGTCATAGCCGGATATAAAAGTATTTAAAAGATGAAAGTTTGCCTTACGAAAGCAGCGGATTCGTTTAACCGACTTTTCGGATTTTTTATTCAGCTCTGTTCTTACGTCTACACTCAGTTCTAGAGTTGGATGATTGGGATCTTCCGGTTGTGTAAGTGGTCCCGTTCTTGATAGGCAAACGCCTTCTGAATTTGAAACAAAACACAAGTCCAGTAAACGCCCTAATGAGTTCTTAACATGGTTCACTTGGGATAGCGCAATGTCAAGCAAGCCGTCAATAAAGTCATGCTGCGCTAAAGGAAGCAACATATTAGAGTTTTCGTCAGGGGACCATGTCGCACTAGGTATATTAAAATCACCCAATACTATTAACTGGTCTTGATTTGACAGTTTTTTGAAAATTAACTGAATACAGGAAAGGTGATTTGCGTAAATAGGGAACTCAGATGATGGTGGGATATATGAACAAGTAATGTATACAAAACTACCGGGAAACGATAATTTTATACCTAGGAATTCGATGTCATAAAATTCGTCGAAAGTTAGTAATTCAGAGGAAAAGGTGGAGTCGACAGCAATCAGGACTCCACCTCCCCGTCTGGACTGACGATCAAGCCTATAAATAGTGTACTTACCCGGGAGAATTTCGGAGCTAAGAATATCCGTCCTTAACCAGGTCTCTGTACATACCATAATATTATATGGGAAAGAAAAACTATCAGAATACAATTTAGTCAGCTTACTAAGTAAGCCTCTTGTATTCTGATAGCAAAGAAGAAAAGAGGAGGCTAGTTTTTTGGGACAGAAGAGGATGTGGAGGGGCTGGGGATGGTTCTTTACTGGTATTTTCCATTTCCCCTGAACTATTCTTTTTTCTCTTAGCTTCGTACTCTTTTACAAATATGCCCTCGGGCCAGAAACTGGTGGAACTCACAGATGCAAAAGAGCACAAGGAATACCAATCTTAAATGATGATACTTTCCTAGCATAAGAAAATTTAAATTGTTCGACCTTCAAATCATCAACTTGGACTTTGTTACGGATATAAGCCGTAATATCCAGTGATGAGAGGTCTGGGGCGAGCCGTGAAACAAATACATGTTTTAGCTGGGGCACCCGAACACAAGTAACCGTTTTTGGTACAACACATGCAACCCTTTTTGGTACTACAGAATTTGTACCTGTACTACCAGTATCGGCCGGTGATCCGGACGTTAAGTCTACATGAGGTGTTGGGGCCACTACTGTATTTTGATCGGACAGAGCGGAAGTACATAGCGGAGCCACATCGATTCCGGCGACTTCGGATACCGAATCACTTTTTGCCCCCGATCTTAGTACCATTTGAGTGGCGCCTAAGATTGGCAGCTGAGCTGGAATCGAATCGCGGGCAGTAGGTTGCACGGCACCTGCCATAGAATGCCCACCGACCGCGACTTTTTTGCGCTTTGGGGAATCGGGCTCAGCTAGCATGCGACTAGTGAGCTGCGATTCAAGCGCCACGAGCAGGTCCGTATTTTTACGGCAGTTCCGGATTAATTCCGTAACACTGCTTTTCGTGAGCCGCCTAATAGTTATTGCCTGGTTCTCATATACAATGCATTCATCGCAGTAGTAGCGTAGGCCACTCCTCTTATCGATGGCATCACGAACCAGGCCAGAATAACCAAGACACTTTGCGTGATAAATTTTATCACATGTATGGCAGGGAATACTTTGCTGTCCAGCCGAGATAACTTTCTTACAATTTTTTAATGAACAGAAAGCCATTTTCGCTGACCACGGACCACTGTGCACTATAGCGGACAAAAAAATCGAATGCGCTCAAGAACTTTTTAATGAGAGATAGATCAGAGCGACAGAGCGGGAGCGAAACACCGAATAACTTTGATGTTAGGCACCACGAAACGAAATAGAAAACGAAAAGAGAGAGAGCGGGAATATTAACCGAGTAACTCCGATATAAAACACCTCTGCGTGCCGTTCCAACAGCGCTCAACGACGAAGAGAAAGACTGAAAAGAGGGGCAATGGAAAACAATAACAACAAACCAGCACCGAATTAAATTATGATAAAAATGTTTATTAAACACAAGTTAATCACGATGCACTCGCGAAGCGAACGGAAAGTTGTTAGAAAACACTTAAAGGTGTAGAAACGTTAAAGAGATTTAAGTAAACCCCGGTGGTTTCAATAAGAAAAATGAAAATTCGGAGCGCAAAACAAAAACACGACCGTTCTCTGTGAAGACGCACTTTGCGATTATAAAAGATATTATATCAAAGGCCCCAGCCATGAATAAAATTCGGACCAAATTCACTCATAGCCGGATATAAAAGTATTTAAACGATGAAAATTTACCTTACGAAAGCAGCGGATTCGTTTAACGGACTTTTCGGATTTTTTTATTCAGCTATGATATCGCAGTCAGCTTTAAAGTTGGATGATAAGGACAAACGCCTTCTGGATTTGAAACAAAACACAAGTCTAGTAAACGTCCTAAGAAGTTTCAAACATGGTTTACTTGGGATAGCGCAAGCCGTCAATAAAGTCATGCTGCGCTTGAGGAAGTAAAATATTAGAGTTTTCGTCTGGGGATCATGTCGTACTAGGTATACTAAATACTACTAACTACTAATACTACTAACTTATCTCGATCTGACAGTTTTTGGAAATGGACTGAATAACGGAAAGGTGATTTGCGTAAATTGGGAACTCAGATGATGGCGGAATAAATGGACAAGTAATATATACAATTAATTTTATACCTAGTTGTCATTAAATTCTTAGAAAGTTAGTAATAGCCAAGACACTTTGCGTGATAAATTTTACCACATGTATGGCAGGAAATACTCTGGAGTCCAGCCGAGTTAACTTTCTTGCAATATTTCAACGACCAGAAAGCCATTATCACTCTGACCACTGTGCAACTATAGAAGACAAAAATCGAAAGCGATCAAGAACTTTTTGATTAGCGAGAAAGGAGAGCGACTGAGCGTGTGCGAAACACCTATTAATTTTGATGTTGGGCACCTCGAAACGAGATAGAAGAAAAAGGGAAAGAGCGGGAGCGTATCATCGATATTAACTCCGATATTAGAGACCTCTAAGCGAGGTAGACAGAGAGAGTGATAGGTCAAGAGCGTAGTTTTGCGTTCCAGCAACTCCGCAACGATGTTCAACTCCTCAAAGATATATTTAGAGAGGTAGAAAGAGAGATATTACCCTTGCATTGCGTGCCTTTCTAACTGTGTCCAACGACGAAAAGAAAGAAACAGAATTTCCCCTTTCTAGGGGAAAAATAATAACCCAAATAATGTTTAAAACGTTTAATTTTCTAAACACAAGATAATCACAATGCACTCGCGAAACGAACGAAAAGTAGTTATTATAAAATTAAAAATTATAAATTGTTTTTCTCGAAACGGTGATTTCAAAGTCGGTGAACAAGATTTCTCAGAGCTGAACCGATCAGTCTGAAATCTTTACAGAAGCTTCTTAACTATATTTTTTAGTAATTAACCGAAGGATTTCCCCATCCGATGAAAATCTTATTTTTCCTTATTTTTATAAAGAATTAAAGTGCCGTCTTATGGTCGAAAATCGAACCATTTGAGTAGCCGCCCTTTTTTTTCTTTTGGACCTCTGCAAAATGGGCAATGTGGCAACCCGTTGCAAATAGCGAACCCTACAGCAGCGGATCCGAAGGTGGGAAACCTGACAACGAGGCATGAGGAATGCGGCAATCTATTATATACCACTAGCAAGCCAAGAGTGTGTTGTCTCCTAATAAAAGAGTGAATTCAGTTTGGAATATAAACGTGTTTTTATGGCTAAGAGATATCCATTTTGTAAGTTATTACATTGGCGACGAGGTAAAACCGAGACCTATAATTGGTGAATTCTAAACTTACATTTAATAGGAATGGCTGCAATGTTTTTATTGGCATTGCAGTATTTCAGTGCGCATGTATGTGTGACTTGCAAGAACAGTCCTTCTGTTTCTTCCTTTTGGTCATTCGTTGCCGAATGGTGGGAATGACAGAGGAATTCGTGAATTGGAGAATTCAAGAATACATCGAAACAAAGTCAATTGAGTCAAAAAGAGAATTTTGATTCAAAGGCAAAAACGAATACATAGCTCCACTTAAAAGAGGGACTGAGTGACACTAAGTTGCAAGTCATGAGAATTTTGTAAAAGCGCAGAGGAAAAAGCAAAACAGAAATGCGAAATAATTAACTGAGGAACAATTAGTTTCAAGTTAAAAATGAAAATAGTTTTGAATCCAATTATTGTTTACGATTGAAACCGTAAGCCAAATCATAAGCTGTCAGAGGCAGTCTGCCAAATCATAAGCTGACATGGTCAGAAGCAGTTAGCCGAAAACACAAGCTGACACGGTCAGAGGCAGTTAGCCCTAATAAAAGTTAAAAACAAAATTTCTTTTACTTTCAGATAATAAATAACAAGATGTGCGAAAATATTATTAAACCGTTTCTTTGTGAAACAATAGAAAGATCTTTATTGCGGAGCGATAAATTTAATATATATATCGACGCAGAGGACATTGAAACACCCAGTAAGAAATGGAGCAAATTACTTCACTTGGGAAGCGTTGAATTACAAACGGTCGCTTATTCGTTGCCCGATGCTCTGATCGATCCAGACGAGGATAAACAGACTGATGTATTTTTGGTGTTGGTAAATAAACTAAATGATTATTTTTCGCCAAAGCAAAACTCAACCTTCGAACGGCATCTGTTTAGGAGCCTTTCTCCTTTAGAGGGCGAGAGTTTTCGAAATTGTCCGTTTGCGTCAGAAAATGCAGAAATGCTGTTTCGGAAACATAAAGGCCTTTTTTTTCGCGTGGAGTCCCACGGCCCACTTACCCGCCCAACCAACCGAGGGGCGCAGCCGTGTATCGTACGGCACGATTCGCGATAAGATAGACGCGAGATAGGAAAATAAAGGTAAAGGTCCGGGGAAAAAAGTAATAGTTAGATCAATCTTGTGCCAATGAAGCAAGTATTAATCGTTTTAGGAGCGGCAGAGAGTCAAGATTTGATATTACAGGAAAAAGTCTATTATAGTCAGAACATAATACTCTGAAAGGCTCATGAAAGGCATAGTTAGATCTACAATGATTTAAAGTTAGGGGAATATAATTTCTGGTTAATCTACTTGGCACAGAAAAGTTTAGCCGACTTAACAAGTCGGGGCAGTCAATATCACCATGTATAAGGTTATAAATAAAGATAGTACCAAGCATCGATCTACGGTTGGCTAGGGATGGTAAATTAGTCAAAAGAAGTCTACTAGAATAAGATGGTAAGATAAGATTTGCATCCCAGTTTAGGCGCCGTAAAGCAAAAAGAAGGAAGTTTTTTTGTACAGATTCAATACGACCAATATGTATTCCGTATTGTGGACCCATACTCCAGAATCGGACGGACTAGCGAAATATATAAAGTTTTAGTCAAATAAGGATCATCGAATTCTTTTGACCACCTTTTAATAAATCCAAGCACTCCTCTGGCTTTATTAACCATGGACGAAATGTGATTAGAAAATTTTAGTTTGGGGTCCAAGAGAACGCCAAGATCGTTTACAAGAGTTATTCTATCCAAAGAGCTGCCACTTAACGTGTAAGTCGCGTATATCGGATTGGCCCGATAATTTAGTAAATTATCTCGGCACCAGTTTTGAAAATTATCTAGATCGGACTGCAAGTCTAAATGGCAGGAAATGTCCTTATACTGCAGGCACAACTTAACATCATCTGCGTTCATAAGTACGCGAGAATGACTTATAATTGAGGGAAGATCATTAATAAATAATGTAAAAAGTAACGGACCCAGATGGATCCCTTGTGGGACACCGGAGGTAACACGGAGAATTTCAGAAATTGAATTTTTAAAAAGGACCCTTTGTGACCTGCCATTCAGATAACTTGAAATCCATTTAAGCAGATCAACTGGAAAACCTAAAAGGTCAAGTTTTTGAATGAGAAGTAAGTGATTTACAGAGTCAAATGCTTTACTAAAGTCAGTGTAAATGACGTCTGTTTGAAAACTACTATTGAAGCCTTTTATCACAAATGAAGTGAGTTCTAGAAGGTTTGTGATTGTGGATCTACGTTTAATAAATCCGTGTTGACACGGAGAAATGATTGATCTGCAAAGGTGCTGCAAATGAGGAGTAATAATTTTTTCAAAAAGCTTAGAAATAGCTGACAACTGACAAATTGAAGAGATTTGTTTAAAAGATAAAATTATGGATTCCTGGACTTCCTTTCAATTAAACAAAAAACTATTGGAAAAAGAGCACACGTTGGCTGAAATCATTGAAGCTTGTCGAGTAGACGAGGAAATTAGTAAGCAATTCAAATCGATGCTAGCCAAATCGGATGAGACAATAAATAAGATATTCAACCGGAAGTCTGAAAAGGAAACCGAATGTGGCAGATGTGGTCGCATCGTATAAGTGCAACAAGTGCACTCGCATCGGACATTTCGCCCGGAAATGCAGAACAAGTTTCAAACGCCAATACACACAGCCCAATAATAATGGTGAAGGCAACGAAAGATAATTGTTTAGTTAGTTATAGATGGTGAAGACGATGAATCGATTGATTGCTACATCGGTGGCCAACTTGTTTTACTAATAATTGACTAGGATTTCGTTTTAATTTTATCAGTCAAACAGATTTGTTGTCAATGGAACAAAACAAATCAGTAGTCTTTAATGTCAGATCAAATTCCGAGAGACAGTTTTGTAGCTACGTCTCAAACAAATTGCTTAGCCTCTCGTATTTCAACGTAAACCACCGAACACGTCTTAGTGCCGATGCCAGTCCTGTGGCACTAGGCGCGGTTCTGCTCCATTTCACAGATAACAATTGTGAGGAGTTAAATAACTCCTCACAAATAAATGAGAGTTTGGAGAAATACAGCTGGTGAGAGTTTGGAGAAATTACAGCTGGTGAGAGTTTGGAGAATACAGCTGGTGAGAGTTTGGAGGAATACAGCTGGTGAGAGTTTGGAGAGTTCGGCCGGAGAGAGTTTGGAGAGAACGTGTAACGGTAGAAGGCGACGGACTTTGGACCGAGTGTGGTGCCGTGCGCAAAACCAAAAAAAAGAGGAGCCGAGAATTAACGGGATACGCCGGCCTATATAAGCGGGCCGAGCGCAGGAAGCGGGATCAGTCGATCACAAGGAGTCAATCCAGCAAGATCAGTAGACAAGCAGTAAATCAGTGAGGAAAACAAGTCAAGTCAACATCAGGAGGAAGCAGAGCCGCGCCGAGTCAACAGGAGCAAGATCGCTACATCAAGACGTTCGGGACTTAGAGTTGAAGTCGCCGAGCTGAGAAACAGGTAGCTGAGGTCCTTGAGGCATCACGCGGCTAAGTCCAAGCGCTTTGTTCTAAGTCTTGTCGCGACGTGTGCTTTGCGTATGGCTCGGCGAGTCCGACGGAAGTGAATAGAAAGAGAACCGTGGGCTCGAAAGGGAAGTTGTCCAGAACTAGCGGCCGTGCGAAAGCAATTGCCATATCGAATTCCGGCGTACGCCTGAATCGACAGGCGAGAATTGTGCAGGCCCTGGTGCGACTAGCCACGAAGGACGCGCGTCTGAACCACGGGTGTCTCGAGAGGCGTATGCGTCGAGAGCACGGTAATTCACCGCCAGAGTCCTAGACAGGCAACTGACCGAATCTCGAGAGCCAAAGACCGCTGCACCTAGTCTCACTAGAGCACGCAGACCACGCCCTGAGCAGAGCAAGGGCATCGAGGACACGAGGAGCGACGAGCAGTCATCGCAGGCCCAGCGGCAACCAAGCCATTCTACAACACATCCAGTCCACGGCTAAGAGGCGAGGGCGGAAGCGTTCGTCATGAACCTAGCGTAATGCCACAGGGACTGCATTGGCGGCCTTCCGACGTATGCTTGAACCGTCAGGTGGAAACTGTGCAGGCGTCTGGTGCGACCGGCCGGGACAGATCCAGGGACAGGAGGCTGTGGCTGCGAAAGGCGTACGCTTTGAGAGCCCGGTGCCTGTTCACCCTAGTCTGGGAACGGTGACGCATCCCTAGACCCTCAGAAGCCCCGAGGCCAAAGACAGCGGAGGCGGAGGCGGAGCAGCGAGCAGCGAACAGCGAGGCAGCGGAGAGCGACGGTGGAGCGACAACAATTCTTCAAGGGAGGCGTTGAGATACCCATCTGTCACCATTAGTCCCAGGCCGAGGGACAAGTCGGCGAATAAAGAGCTTTGTAAATATCCTAACCTTCTGTGCGTTCTCACTAGACAATCGGGCGGTCACGTTTATATAAATTTGGTGGGACGAACAACACAAATCTTCTGAGCTAGCCGCACGATACTCGTAGCGAGCAGACCGTAAAAATCAGTTCGTTACATCTGGCGCCCAAAACGTGATTGTCCGGTCGGTGAGAATCAGCAAATAAACAGAAAATGGAAAAGGATGCTAGGGACCCCGACTACGGGCAGACGGATTCAGCGTCAGGCATACACCCGAGTTATCCATCGTTACGCCGCGTAGATAAGGTGTAAAAAAAGAGGGAACCCATTTAACGAGGCAGTCGGATTCAACGTCGAACATACGCCCGAGTCATCCGCCTATACGCCGCGTAAATAGGGTACCTAAGGAAAAGAGAGGTTGCATAAAAATTCCAACGAGGCAGTCGGATTTGGCGTAGGGCATACGCCCGAGTCATCCGTCTATAAGCCGCGTGGAATAGGCTTATAAAGCACGAGCAGCAACGCCAAACCCGTAGCGTCAGTAGACTCTATACGGAGTAGATCAGGCTGAAGCTACTGGCTGCCAAAGAAAGGGGAGAGACGGCACAGCAGAGCTGCACCGTACTATGCAAGTTATTAAAAAAAAAAAAATAATAATAATAACAATAATAAATAAGAAAATATATAAACATAGAAAACCCTGGCACAGGGAACACAGAAAACACGGGCACAGCAAACATAACAAACGCGCACAATATAAGCAAATAAATAACACAAAATGAAACAAGCGGCATCGGTCCTCCCGTATACGACATCGAGGCTAAAAACGAGAGTAAAAAGTGAGAAGGGTGAAAGTGGAGAAAGAAAGGAAAAAAAACTTACCTTTGAAACTTTCTTGTCATGTCGCTCTACAGGGATGGGGGCGATAGTGTCGATCGATGGGCACAGAACACTGGAGACGACGGCACATGAAGGGTCACACTAAAAACTATCGCCACCACCGAATGGCAACGCTGCACTATTGCAAATCATCGAGATCGGCTGGAAAACCGATCGGGAATGCGGTAGTGTGACCAGAAAACGAAGGAAAGGAGATGCTTAGAACGCGAAGCATATGGGGGAAACATCTGGGGCGGGACATTCAAAGGAGATACGAAGGAGAACACGAGACGTCTATGGGGAAAACATCTTGGGCGGGAAAAGGAACGGAACATCGGCGCTGTGGAACTCAGGTACGAGCTGTGAGCGTCGAGGGAACCATTTGAAGGAGCAAGAGGACTCGAAGGCTACAAGAATTTACAAGGAAGACAGCCGGAGAGAAGAAAACAAGTCTATGGGGTAAAGATCTTGGGGCGGGAACTACATGGAACGAGAAGGAGCGACGTCGAGGGAAGGAGGACCAACATCAGCGATCCAGAACAGCGGATCCAAGGAAAACTGCAAGACAACAGCCGGAGAAGAGGTGCAAGCCTCATTTCGTTCCCGAAGAAAGGGGAGAATGTGAGGAGTTAAATAACTCCTCACAAATAAATGAGAGTTTGGAGAAATACAGCTGGTGAGAGTTTGGAGAAATTACAGCTGGTGAGAGTTAGGAGAATACAGCTGGTGAGAGTTTGGAGGAATACAGCTGATGAGAGTTTGGAGAGTTCGGCCGGAGAGAGTTTGGAGAGAACGTGTAACGGTAGAAGGCGACGGACTTTGGACCGAGTGTGGTGCCGTGCGCAAAACCAAAAAAAAGAGGAGCCGAGAATTAACGGGATACGCCGGCCTATATAAGCGGGCCGAGCGCAGGAAGCGGGATCAGTCGATCACAAGGAGTCAATCCAGCAAGATCAGTAGACAAGCAGTAAATCAGTGAGGAAAACAAGTCAAGTCAACATCAGGAGGAAGCAGAGCCGCGCCGAGTCAACAGGAGCAAGATCGCTACATCAAGACGTTCGGGACTTAGAGTTGAAGTCGCCGAGCTGAGAAACAGGTAGCTGAGGTCCTTGAGGCATCACGCGGCTAAGTCCAAGCGCTTTGTTCTAATTCTTGTCGCGACGTGAGCTTTGCGTATTGCTCTGCGAGTCCGACGGAAGTGAATAGAAAGAGAACCGTGGGCTCGAAAGGGAAGTTGTCCAGAACTAGCGGCCGTGCGAAAGCAATTGCCATATTGCCAATTCCGGCGTACGCCTGAATCGACAGGCGAGAATTGTGCAGGCCCTGGTGCGACTAGCCACGAAGGACGCGCGTCTGAACCACGGGTGTCTCGAGAGGCGTATGCGTCGAGAGCACGGTAATTCACCGCCAGAGTCCTAGACAGGCAACTGACCGAATCTCGAGAGCCAAAGACCGCTGCACCTAGTCTCACTAGAGCACGCAGACCACGCCCTGAGCAGAGCAAGGGGCATCGAGGACACGAGGAGCGACGAGCAGTCATCGCAGGCCCAGCGGCAACCAAGCCATTCTACAACACATCCAGTCCACGGCTAAGAGGCGAGGGCGGAAGCGTTCGTCATGAACCTAGCGTAATGCCACAGGGACTGCATTGGCGGCCTTCCGACGTATGCTTGAACCGTCAGGTGGAAACTGTGCAGGCGTCTGGTGCGACCGGCCGGGACAGATCCAGGGACAGGAGGCTGTGGCTGCGAAAGGCGTACGCTTTGAGAGCCCGGTGCCTGTTCACCCTAGTCTGGGAACGGTGACGCATCCCTAGACCCTCAGAAGCCCCGAGGCCAAAGACAGCGGAGGCGTTACGGAGCAGCGAGCAGCGAACAGCGAGGCAGCGGAGAGCGACGGTGGAGCGACAACAATTCTTCAAGGGAGGCGTTGAGATACCCATCTGTCACCATTAGTCCCAGGCCGAGGGACAAGTCGGCGAATAAAGAGCTTTGTAAATATCCTAACCTTCTGTGCGTTCTCACTAGACAATCGGGCGGTCACGTTTATATAAATTTGGTGGGACGAACAACACAAATCTTCTGAGCTAGCCGCACGATACTCGTAGCGAGCAGACCGTAAAAATCAGTTCGTTACACAATGAACCATTAATAATTGCCTTTGCAAGCAGGAGTTTGTCTGATGTGGAGAGGCGGTAGTCGCAAACGGAAAAGGAAAGCTTGGCATTAGTATGGGCGGTGGAAAAGTTCTATTACTTCTTAGCAGGATTGGAGTTTAAATTTGTTACCGACCACAAGGCACTCGAGACCATATTTAAACCGTCGTCAAAACCACCAGCTCGCATTGAAAGATGGCTTCTTCGCTTACAGGCTTTCATATTAAAGGTTATCTTTAAAGCCGGAAAAGAGAATATATCAGACTCTTTGTCTCGACTATGCTGCATAACATCAACTAAGGATTTGGAGCCATAAGCATAATATAGCATTCTTCACATACTACAGAGCTCAATCCCGGCTTCAATGAAAATATCCGAAGTAACAGAGAAGAGCATACGGGACGAAGAAATAGTCGATGCTATGACTTGCCTGAATGACGATTCTTGGACATCGGCGATATCAAAAAGCCTCTACCCATTCAGGCATGAGTTATCGACAGTTGGTTCAATCTTATTGAGAGGAGACCGAATAATAATCCCAACTTCTCTTCGGCAGAAGACACTGGAGTTGGCCCATGAGGCTCACCCGGGCGAATGAAGCGCCGATTGCGTTCCAAGGTGTGGTGGCCTGGGATTGACCGGGAGGCTGAAAAATTCGTAAAATCTTGTAAAGATTGTTTTTTAGCCTCCCAAGCTAGCAATCCAGCACCGATGAACAGAACGGCGTTTCCAATGGTCTATTTTTCACGTTACATGGAATTTATGTTCCTTCGTACTATAACTCCCACAAGCATAATTAACACTATGAAAGACATTTTCTGCCGACTTGGGTTTCCAAAATACTTAAAACCAGACAATGGACGACAGTACATCAGCAACGAATTTAAAGAATATCGTAAGATCTCTGGAATCGAACAGATTAGAACTCCGCCCTACTGGCCCCAGGCAAACGGCGAGGTAGAAAATATGAACAAGTCACTAGGGAAAAGATTAAAAAAAGCTCATCAAAACAAGGCTAACCATAAAGAAGAAATCCAAAAATTTGTTCATTTGCACCCACGAACATTAACAGTTCAACAGATTGATTCGAGATAAGATGCCAGGAATTCAAGACTTAGGAGGCGAAATGTTAGATTCGGCTGAGCGAAACCGCGATGTTTGTGTTAAGCAAAAGGCAAAAGATTTAGCTGACAGAAAGAAAGGGGCGAGGGATATCGACATCAAAGTAGGAGACAGGTACTAATCAAGAATATTGTATTCCCGCACAAACTAACACCTAGTTTCGACCCCACTACATATGCTGTAATTGAGAGGAAGGGGAACATCGTAACAGTGTCAGGAGATGGTCGCGTTTTAACGCGGAACATTAGTCACCTTAAAAGGGTACCCAGTGAGAGGTCACCGAACGATACATCCAAACCTGGTCTCTTACCCGAAGCACAGCTGATTTCCCCAGAAGATTTCCAGCATGCACAGCAGTCTGAACTTCAACCACCGCAGGCATCCAATATGAAAGAACCGAGCCCGGACCAAGGATTGAAACTGGGACTGGAAAAAAAAGGAGGGATGTGGCAACCCGCTGCAAATATCGAACCCTACAGCAGCGGATCCGAAGGTGGGAACGTGGCATGAGGAATGCGGGCAGTCTAATATATACCGCTAGCAAACCAACAGTGTGTGGTCTCGGAATAAAAAGAGTGAATTCAGTTTGGAATATAAACGTGTTTTTATTGCTAAGAGATATCCATTTTGTGAGTTCTTACAGGCAGTATCAAAGTTCCCGATAATTATTTTTGGCAATGAAAAATATGTGAATATAGCTTAATACTGTCATAATATACCTGCAAGTTTCATTGATACCAAGTAGTTTGCTTAGAAAACATTTTTGAAAAATACATTTTTTCGACCTCCTTACTGTATATAACCCCTTAAGATGTATCGTGGAAGGTCATCCATTGCACACAGCTCGGAGGTCCATTGAATGAAGGGTAGCAAAAATCGATTTATTTGGTTGTTACGTTTTTATCCACACCAGGAAAGAGTTCAATTTGTTGTTAATTTATTGTCAGTTAGTTGAAACTTACACGGATTTTTAACGTGAAATAAAACAAGAAAGGAAAGCTAACTTCGCCGAAGTTGATATACCTTGCAGAATATTCTGCAAATAAAATTCTCCAAAATTATTCATATGATGCATTCTTAATACTCATAAAAATCCCAACTTCCTAACATTAAAACACCAAAGTTATGGTATTTCCTATCATTATATGGGAGCTATAGGATATAGTCGCCCGATCCTTATGAAATTTGGTATGTCGAATTGATTGGCCAAATAAAAAACATTGGAAATCCCAACTTCCTAACTTTACAAACACCAAAGTTATGGCATTTCCTATCGTTCAGTTATATGGCAGCTATAGGATATAGTCGGCAAATCCCGCCCGTTCCGACTTATATACTGCGTGCAAATGAAAGAAGGGTGTGTGCAAAGTTTCAATTCGATATCTTTAAAACTGAGAGACTAGTTGGCGTAGAAACAGACAGACGGACATGATTATATCAACTCAGGAGATGATCCTGATCAAGAATATATATACTTTAAAGGGTCGGAGATGTCTCTTTCACTGCGTTGCACACTTTTGACCAAAATTATAATACCTTCTGCAAGGGTATAAAAATGATAATTGAAGCAAATGTGGTTCACCGTAGGCACCTTCAATCAACGTCAAAATTTAAAACTACTTTAAATCTAGTAAGCTGCCAATCTGGTAGCAAATGGGTTAAGAAAGACTTCTATAGTTTTAATTGTTAGTTATTTCCGTTTGTATTTGTCGAAGACAATTAGTTAATAATGTCAATAGAGCTGTCATGTTTGCTAGCATGATGTGGTCGTTCCCTTTTCCTTCTTAATTAACGTAATGTGCTGTCCCAAGGATTCGATGCGCTCATCGGTGGCTGATTTACTCTTTCTGAGTACTGTAGTCACTTTTTTGTTAAATTATTTATAAAACATATGTTTTGTTCTGATTGGTTTTATTTTGGTGAATGTGAAAAAGTATATATCTTAAAGTCTACTTATCTGTGCGTTGACAGATATTATTGGGGTCTTTAGCTCAAACATACTCTACCTTCATGACTCCAATGACGGAATCGAAGTTGCGTTATATGACTAATTCTACAATGTCGGTTATCAGTGAGTGCGTTAGTTATTTCCATTTGTATTTCTTGAAGACTAGTAGTCAACAATGTTAATTAAGCTGTCAGGACCATGTGGGCTTGCATGATGATGTTTCATTTTTAAGAAGTTGCATTCACTTCAGTTATGGTTCTTGACATATTTTCAGCACGAGTTCAGCACACCAAATATTATATTTAGTTTGCTATGATTCCGACACTGCCAAATATAGATCCTCCTTGATTGAATTGAGTTGCATGCTTGTGTGTTATGCAACATTTGGTGCTGCGTTTTTCCACCTTTGAAAACCCTGGATCTCCTGTAGATATTCAGGGACGCCTGTTTCAATCTAGACACTAACTCACAGCTTTCGACAAGGTGGTGTTGTTCATTGTTACCCTGGGTTGAGTATTAATGGGATCGTTTGATATGGATGGTCGAGAATTGAGGATTGCCTCTATTTCTAGTAAGCTCCAACAATGTTAGCGACGCTGTTGTTGTGTTGGTTTTAAATAAACCCTGTGCGGACTTTACAGCTGCTTTCCTCAGGCTTCCAAAAGATGGAGCTCGAGATGGGATGAAATTAAATTTAACTTGCTGCAAATTGTTAAATATTCTTAAATTGGTTGCATTGTCTCAGTTAATTGTTTGAAAACTACCGCAACGGTTCAGGATTCTCCGCATAGTGGCGTCAATGACAGATTTGTATTTAGCAACAGCAAAATTTGGTATGCCTTCTCTGGCCTCTTTCCTAGGGTTTTCTGATGCATTCCGTTCTTGGAAGGCTCGCTCGGCAGGGTGGTTACCCATGATCTGTTAAATCAACATAGCCCTTGCTCTGGTACACTTAACACAGTTGGGAATCCAAAATAGCTCTAAGTGCCTGAGCCCCGCAATGCATATCTTTTCATGAATTTCCCGAAAAAGCATTTTTACGTTTGGATTGTTATACGAAATTAGTACTTGATGCTTTGTTCTGTACAGACTAGTTCACCCGACTCTGACTAGTTCATCTGCAACTTAATGATGATATATTGGTTGCTTTGTTTACCATCTACCTTAGTTGCTTGAAGTCAGTAGAAAATTATATTTGTTAAATGATTCGCAGAATTTGCAGTTGTTAACGTCGTTCTCCTTTTTTTGTTAGCAGAAACGCATAATGTTTGTATGCCACTCTTCGTTGCAGCTTGTGAAATTAATTGCTATTTTTGCATTAGTATATTTACTCTCCAAAGGGCTGAGCATGATATGTGTTATGCTTATCCATTAGTATTTTTGTCCATGAAGACACACAAGTGTACACAAGTTCAAAGTTTACTCCTAACTGCCTGGCGGTGGCTCTAGTGCCACTGTGCCTGCCTGAATTATTAGATTTACCACAAAATAGTGGGGACGGTATTACCGTGGATCCTCCCCAAAATATCCTGCAATAGTAATAAGACTCCTACGAAGATCCTTTTGAATTCTGTCGGTAAGTTCTGCTCCTAAAAACGCGGCACATATTTCCAGCCGGGGTAAGGCTTGCAATGCCTTTGGAGATACTCCGTATTTTGAAAGAGTAATCAAACTGCTTAACTAAAACCTTGCTATCGTATATATGACGAGAAATCTTAAGTCATAACGATATTTTTTCTGCTTCTATTTATAGTTTGTTTGCTAGCTCAACATGCCAATCTAGTATTGATTCCCAGATGTGCTGCAGAAACAATTTTCCTTTTACCACAACCGGTGTAAAAAGGCCACTTGGTCAAAGATATGTGCCAACTCAAAGCAGACCACCCTTTTAGTATTCTTCGTGACGTAACTTTTTTTTGGTGAATCGAAAATCCCCTTTGAATTGTAGGAAAGTTGTATTCTTTTTTGTAACTGGAATGTTTGCCTCATTTCCCATGAGGCTCTCCCAAGCTTCTTGCAGAGTCTCTATTTTTGCCTCAAAATATGAAGGCCAAGGCAAGATTCGAGCCATCCTTCTTAAAGTTTTTGAATCACCTAGCAATTTCATTTCCAATCTCTTAAACTTGAAAATCATGGCCGTACATATGGTTATTTCTTTATTTTAAGTTTCTCATTCCGAGGGTGTGTTGCTTAAGCTGGATACGCTAGGAGTCACAGCCCTCCGGCTCTTCGAACATCAGTGACTGTGATAGGCATGGGTTAACCAACGGCTTATGATGAAGACCAGTAGGCAAGTCCTCTTTCCTGCTGTGGCGGTTGTTGCTGGTTGACGATTTTAAACGTCTGGCCGGGATGGTTTCACGATGTGAACACCAAAAATGTTCATCCCAAATGACTCCAAACGCTGGACGGAGATGGTTAACGACTTTATCCGGTATGGAGAGGCGGGTTTACGAGCGTGATATTTTATCGAGATCACGTCTGGTCACCAAAATGCTTATCCCAAATGGCCTAAAGCTCGGACTCGAAATGGTTGATTTTATAGAGGTCGACGATACGATTCGGTTCTCAAGATTTCGTTTTGTGTAAGGCCCGTGCCGTTCATAAACTTTCTGCAAATTAGTTGCCGCAACTAGCACATTAATGTTTTAATCAGCATTATAATATAAAGAAAATTAAAACAAATATAATATATGTCAAACAAAATATATATTATATTTTTGAGCTTAATAAACCAAACAAAAAGATTTTGAAATATTTTTATTTTGACGCAGTTTTTTGAATCATATAGTTTTATAATTTCTTTAAAGAAATTATCGATAAAGGAAAATAAGTTGTGCAAAATCGGCAAAACCAGTTTTTGCTGATGTTTGGTCGACAGTTTTCGGCCGCGATTTTTATACATGCAGATTAACGCAAAAGCGTTTTATAGGATACCACAACATGAATATCTAGTCGAATCGGGAGTGTTACAGAGACCTCTTACAACCATACTGAATTGGAATTTTTATACAATTCACATCAAATTATATTAAAAAAATTTGTGCTAAACCTCTGAGTGAGAAAACATTTAGCAGTGGAATTTATTTACGTACCGTCTAGTGAACCATTATTTTGTGCACGATATGGGGGCAAGTTAGTGCTTGACGTATCAACACCTGCTGCAGCTTCTGAAAAGTCAATTGGTAATCCAACATCTGAAATCGCACCTTGGAGGTTTGGTGATGGTGATATTGCCTCCGATTTATTATAAAACTGATCAACGCGGTAAAAATCGCCTTGGTCTAAGTCAAACGCAACCTGTGGAGATTCGTCGGCCTCGGGGACCGTTTCGACGCGATTCTTTAAAACCTTGCGAGGAACTGTGAATATTCGATTACGTATCAGTATTTCGTTATTTTAAAGAAATTGTCGTAAGTCTTTAGTACTCACTACATGTGTACATAACTTTTAGGGACATCCGGATATCGGCCCTGCAAGGCCGACCAAATGTTCCAGCATCTGCAGTCATGAAACAACGTCGACGGCCATGACATATTTGCATCACTGTCTCTGTCGCATAAGAAACAAGGCAAGCTGTGGAAAGACAAAAAAGGGCATCTTAAGACGACCGACCGACAGAATTCCTCTGGCTTACTTACTTGGCTTGCTATTATCGTTGGGTTCAGCCTCACTCCCAGACACTTCCTCGCCCTGTTCGCACTGCAGTTTTTTATGTTCAGTGTGGCCGAATGATGCGCTATAGATAGCGATCCGGGAGTAGGGATTGCACATGAGGTGCATGCTGTCATTTTCGCAAACTACTTTGCTTCGAAATTCGTCTTGGTTTTCAATTAAATAATGGAAAAATGAAACAAACATTTATTTTTTGTTATTTTTAATTTCAGTCAAAATATATTATTTAGTTTAACTTCTAATTTATTATACCCGTTACTCGTAGAGTAAAAGGGTATATTATATTCGTTCAAAAGTAAGTAACAGGTAGAATTTAGGAGTTCCTACGCAGCGCAAGTTTGTTTCAAAATAGTGCCACGCCCCCTCTGACGCCCACAAGCTGTGGCCACCGTTTTGATGCTATTATGAAAATTTTAATTGATATGTATTTGTTTCGTCAATACCTATCGATTGGCCTTATAAAAGTTTGCCACGCCCACTCTAACCCCCAAAAAACCATTAAACGTTTAAGCCTGGCTGGCGCCTACATTTCCGCCATTCATGGCCCGTGGTACCAATAGCGCCATCTAACGGATGACTTTGGAACAGCTGGCCAAGGTTCTCAACAGAGTCAACGTTAATTCTCGATAAGGCTTTTTATTAAAGGAAATTGCGATAATTTTCATTTGTCAATACCAAACTATATCCCAAGAACTATGCAAATCAAACGTAGTTAGCCAAATTGGAGGTCTGAGTCAAACAATGGCGTATGTGTGTATGTATGTAAGCATTGCACTCAAAAACATAAACATAAACACAGCTGTTGGTGCAGGACAAAAGCTGCCTGCGCTAAAGAAGCGCTGGTGCTGATGCTCGTGCTGTAAAGCTGCCAGCTCTAAGAGATCTCCGAATTCAAATTGATAACTTGAACTTAGTAACGGGTATCTAATAGTCGAGGCACTGGACTATAGCGTTCTCACTTGTTTTTAGTTTTACTCCATCACTCAAAAAATAGGGGTATCTAACGGGTATAACGGGTATCTAATAGTCGAGGCACTTGACTATAGCGTTCTCATTTGTTTTTAGTTTTAACCCATCACTCAAATTTTACTACCCGTTTACAAACACGGGCTAAAGCTGCATACACACTGGGGCAATAAGCAAAATTTATAAAGCCCCAAAAATTGCCTCAAAAACCAGAAGTGGGACGTTCCTAAATGGTGTGAGGAGTCATGAACTCCCCACAAATCCCGATGCAGGAGATCGGCCTAGCAACAGCGAAAAAGGCGAGAAAGCCGGAGAAATGAAGGGCATCCAGGTCAAACGGGAAACATTCGGACCTTGGACCCTCATATGCAAGGGCGACGAGGTCATACGGTGAATTGGCGGACTTCGGACCCGCCTAAAGAGGACACACCGTGAATTAACGGTACCTCGATGGACCTTGGACCCGCGCCCGGCAGGGCAACGGGGTCATACGGTAAATTGGCGGACTTCGGACCCGCACAAAGAGGACACACCGTGAATTAACGGTACCTCAGTGGACCTTGGACCAGAGGGAAATAACGGCACCTACAGCGCCTATAAAAAGGACGGCGCAAGCGCAGCTCAAGACAGTACGAGTGCGAGAATCAGAGCGAGTGCGTGAACGCGGAATAAGTAAACATCGAAACCGAAGTGCCCAAGGATCAAGATCGCAAAGTCGAGACGCCGAACGACGACAAGTCTACAAGGCTGAGGCTACAACGCTGAGATCAAACGGTGCTAGGTCGTGGTAAAGTCAAGCTTAGGGAGGCCTTGCGCGGTGTCAAGCGATAAAGGTGGCTAGGCGATAAGGGAGAACTTTTCTACCTGCTAGGCGATACACCTTGCCGACAAAGTCCAGGCTGAACTCCGGAAGCCATGCGATAAAGGTGGCTAGGCGATAGGGCGTAACTTCGGTTCACCTGCTAGGCGATACACCTTGCCGGCCCCGGTAGGGAAGCTCGCTTAACATCCAGGATTTTGGTGGAGTCGTTCCGATCTCAGTCACCCGGAGCAGCAAGCCGAAGCAATACAGCGGTAAGCCAGGAGTGACGCAGCAGCACGCCAGGAGCAGAGCAGCAGCGAGCCAGGAGCAACGCAGCAGGAGACAGCGACAACGGGCAGCAGAATCATAGCAATAAGGCTATATTTTAGAGAGTCAATAAACCAGCACCAACCTAATCATTTCTGGCGTTATCCTTTGGTCACGGGCGGTCACTCAATATAAATTTGGTGGAACGAACTCACAACCTCTCTAAGCTAACCACACGTTTACGTAGCGAGCAGAAATAAAGAATCAGGTCGTTACATCTGGCGCCCAAGAGTGATTGTCCTGACCAAGGAAACAAAAGTTCCGAGATGGGGAAGTCCTGGATTTATAATCTCAGGAAGGATGACTTCGACGAGGTGAGTCAAGTTCTCGGAATAGAACTGGAGGGCTCAGTCGATTCGATGAGGAAGACTCTGGGAGACTTCGTCGACCAGACAGCAGAGGAGCCAGACATCGCCGATTTGGTAATGGGCCTGGAAAAGAAATTCCGGAAAATGCCCACGCCAAAATTCAAAATCACAACCGCAAGTGCCGAGGGCCTGATAGCGAGCTTGGATGTGTCGAGCATCGCAAGACACGCAAGCCGGCAGCGGGAAAATAGCCGGGAAAGAAAGGAGAGTTCCAGGACGCACACGCAGGACTACGCGAAGGTGGACAAGCAGGTCCGGGAGTGGAATTTCCGCTACGACGGAAACGACAAGCCGCTGGAATTTTTGGAGCAAGTAGAGTGGTCTCGACATAAACCAGATCCCACGAGCAATGCCGGAGCTGCTCCAAGGCAGAGCCTTGAAGTGGTTCATCGCCAACAATCGGCACTGGCAGACCTGGGGAGACTTCATCTACAGCTTCCAAAACTACTTTCTGCCCCGAGGATACATGGCGAAGCTGGCGGACCAGGTCAGACAGAGGAAGCAAGCCTACGGGGAGAGCCTCAAAGATTTTATGGTGGATATGCAGACCCTGATGCGGCTACTGAATATGTCAACCAAAGAAACACTGGAGAGGATAAAAGAAAACAGCACGCCGGCACTCAGAATGTTCGTTCGCCCATATGAATGTCGAAATTTGGATATATTGATGGCGCTGGCAGACGAATTTGAGGAGCTCGACCAGCAGAGGGAGAAATTCGAGCTGGAAAACAATCCCCACAAGCAGCAAGGGCAGAGCCACCCAGTACAAAGGCCAAGATCAGACCAGGGTGCGGTGTGCAGGCGATGCCAGGAGGACCCGGACGCACAACCACGAAGTACGCCGCGCGGCCACGAACCAGCAAACAATCGCGGCGGATACGTAGCGAATCCTACCCAGGCCTGCCGCAGATGCGGGGACCCAGACCACTGGGCGAAGGAATGCCGAAACCAACAGCTTACATTCTGCTGGCTATGCGGAAAAATAGGAGTTCGGACGGTTCAGTGCTGTTCCGGGTTGGGAAACGCCCAGCCTCCGAGGGGCGGCCAGGGATCGCAAGGTGCTGCCTCTCGAAATTAATGGGCGACCTGCAGGCGGAAGAAATGCAACTGTCCGCCACGGTGCTCATAGGTGAAAGTAAAATTAAGGCCACGGTGGATACCGGCGCCACGGCGAGTCTCATCAGCGAAGAGCTAGCGGACATGCTGCAGGCGGCAAGAAAGGTCGGACCCACGAGAAGGAAAGTACGGATGGCAGACGGTCGCTGCGGGGAGATAAGATCACAGCTGGAGACCAAAATTGGACTGGGAACGAAAACAATTTTAATGGAGCTGCTGATTTTACCAGGACTGATCGACGCCCTGGTGTTGGGATGGAATTTCCTCACCGGAATCGGGGCCGAAGTCGAGTGCGCAGGACACAGCGCGTCGATACCGGCAAAGAATAGACGAGGAGGATGGCTGGAGGAAAAACTGTCAGTGGCAATAGTTGAAACACCCAAGAGATTTGCGGAAAAGGATGTGGAGGGATTTTTAAAAGCCGAGTTGGACGAACTGGAAGGAATAAATGGTACATCCAACGTGGCCGTACATAGGATTACCATGAAGGACGACCAACCAGTCAAACAACGGTATTACCCTAAAAATCCAAAAATGCAGGGTGAGATAAATGCCAAGATGCCGTCCAGGAGTCCCTACAGCTCACCAATAGTCATGGTGAGAAAGAAGACTGGAAAGTGGCCTGTGCGTGGATTTCCGGCAAATAAATGCAAGGTCCATAAAGGACGCATACCCGATGCCGATGATAAATTACATCCTGGACCAGCTGCGAGAGGCGAAGTACATCAGCAGTCTCGATCTAAAGGAAGGTTACTGGCAGATCCCCTTGGAGGCAGACAGCAGGCAGTATACGGCGTTTACTGTACCAGGGAAGGGCCTGTTCCAATGGAAGGTGATGCCATTTGGCCTACACTCCGCGTCGGCAATATTCCAGTGGGCATTGGATCAAGTCATTGGACCAGAAATGCTGCCGCATGCCTTCGCGTATCAGGACGACATTATCGTCATCGGACGAACGCTCGAAGAGCATATGGAAAACCTGAAGGAAGTGTTTAGGAGACTACGGGCTGCCAACCTGAAAGTAAATGCGGAAAAATGCAAATTTTTTAGAAAGGAACTGCAATACTTGGGGCACCGCATAACAGACCAAGGCATCGGAACAGACCCAGAAAAAGTGTCTGCAATTGCCTTAATAAAACCACCGGCCAACGTTAAGGAGTTACGACAATATTTGCGAGTGGCGTCGTGGTACAGGCGTTTTGTGCCAGATTTTGCAACGTTGGTGCATCCGTTGAATAGCCTGCTCCGGAAAAGCACAAAATGGGAATGGACAGATGACCATCAACAGGCGTTTGAAGCTGTCAAGGCCAGGCTAATCGCAGACCCAATCCTAGCATGCCCAGATTTCACAAAGACATTTGTGCTGCAGACCGACGCCAGCGATTACGGGCTCGGTGCTATTCTCACACAGAATTCCGACCAAGGCGAGAGGGTGATCTCGTATTCCAGTAGGTCCCTAAATGGTTCGGAAAGAAATTTCTCAGCGACTGAGAAGGAATGCCTGGCAATTGTGTGGGCCATACGCAAGTTAAGGCCATACTTGGAGGGCTACCACTTCAAAGTGATCACGGATCATATGGCACTGAAGTGGTTGAATAGCATCGAGAGCCCAACCGGAAGAATCGCACGATGGGCGCTGGAACTGCAGCAATATGACTTTGAGATCGCGTACAGAAAGGGCCAGCTGAATATAGTAGCAGACGCACTATCACGACAGCCACTGCCAGAAACGTGTCGACGGGTAAAAACACAGGAACAGCACAAGGAAACCGGCGAGTGTAACTGGATAAGGGATATGCGGAGCCAAATTTCCCAAAATCCCCAAAAATATCCAGACTACATGACAGAAGCCGACCAGCTTTATCGCCACATACCACACAGAGTAGGCAACGAGGATGTCACATCATGGAAGCTGTGCGTGCCAACAGGATCCAGGCGGCGGGTAATGTCGGAGAACCACAACTCACCGACAGCTGGCCACATGGGCAGTCGGAAAACAATTGCCAGAGTCGCAGCAAGATACCATTGGCCGGGAATGCACCGCGACATAAGGAAATACGTGCAAAACTGCGAGAGCTATCGTAAGCCAAGCCAACTACAGGCGGCCGGAAAAATGCTGACCCAAGTACCGGAAGAGCCGTGGGCCACTGTGTGCGCAGATTTCGTCGGACCACTGCCCCGCTCCAAACACGGGAATTCTATGCTACTAGTGCTGGTAGATAGGTTCTCCAAGTGGACAGAAATGGTGCCAATGCGCAGGGCAACGACGGAAACTCTGGAAAAGGCGATCCGCGAGCGAATCCTCGCAAGATACGGCGTGCCCAAGGTACTGATTACAGACAACGGCGTTCAGTTCACCAGCAGGGCGTTTAAAAAATTCCTGGGTGAATTAGGCGTCCGACACCAGTTCACGGCCCCATACACGCCCCAGGAAAACCCGACGGAGAGAGCCAACAGGACGGTGAAAACTATGATCGCCAAGTTCACCGGGGCAGACCAGAGGACTTGGGACGAAAAGTGGCCGGAACTGCAGTTGGCCGTGAATACGAGCGTGGCTGAATCCTCGGGATATTCGCCTGCTTTTATTACGCAAGGAAGAGAGCCTAGGTTACCCAGCGCACTGTACGACGAAGGAACAATCGGCACAGGAAGGGAAACGCAAACTCCGGCCGAGAACGCACGGAAGCTGAAAGAAATCTTCGAGATGGTGAGGCGAAATATGGAGGAGGAGGCCGGCGTCCGGTCGGCAGGGCAGGAGGCTGAGGTGCCGACCATCAGCCTGTCCTCGTCCGAGGAGGAGGAGGAGGAAGCCCAGGAGGACACCGGGACGGAGACGGTGAGTCCGGAGGTCTCCTCGGGCGAGGAGGACGAGCCCCGTCGGGCGGCAAAGGCCCGGCCAGGCCCTCCGGAGCAGCCGCCGCTGCAAGCGCCTCCGCCGCCACCGCCACCATCGTCGCCGCCCCGGGCATCAACGCCGCCACCGCCACCATCTTCGCCGCCCCGGGCATCAACGCCGCCAGCGCCACCACCGTCGCCGCCCCGGGCCGCGGCACCGCCACCGCCACCACCGTCGCCGCCCCGGGCAGCAGCACCGCCACCGCCACCACCGTCGCCGCCCCGGGCAGCAGCACCGCCACCGCCACCACCGTCGCCGCCCCGGGCCGCAGCACCGCCACCGCCACCACCGTCGCCGCCCCGGGCAGCAACACCGCCACCGCCACCACCGTCCCCACCGCAGGCACCACGGCCATTCTAGGCACCACGGCACGGAGCGGAGACACCGCCGCCTCCACCGCCGCCGTGGGTGCTAACGCCATCGCCGTTGCCAGCCAACCGGCTCGGTGGGGACCCGGAGGGTCTGGAGAAGGGACCCTGGGTGTGGCCGTCCGCAGAAGGGCCAGCCGCACGGCCGCCTAAAGTCGCCAGGATGACATCATGCCCGGAGCCGCGGTCGCCACCAGCAAGGCCGTCGATGAGCCGACAAACTTCGGCGGACAGCAGCTGCTGGGAAGAGATTGCCGAGGGAGGGTGGCCGCCGAGGGTGGCATCCGAGGCTGGTAAGCAGGTGAAGAGGGCTCGGAGCAGCCGCTGGGCCAAGCTAATAGTTGTAGATGGCGTCCGCTACCGCATCCGGGTGACAAGCGGGGTGGTGAGGGTCCTGAGGGCCCAATAAAAAGCCCTTAAAGGTTTCAATCCGAAAAATGGTTTGTTTATTTACATTTGGGAGTAATGGGTTGCCGGACATAGGCAATAGGGACGGGGGCGCCGAGATAGGCGGTCGATCGATAGTTGCGATCGATGGGTTAAGAAAATTGGTTATTTCTATGTTCAAAAATCCAAATGGCAACTTAAGACAACGAAAAGGCAACGACGGTGGCAACACTGGAACCCACAATCGATAAACGCGATCGTGGTGAGATTCCAGGGAGTTGCCGGACCGAGGGAAAACGAAATGGTGACTTTTAGTTTGGGGAAATGTCTGGGCGGGAAAATTCGAATTCCACACTGGGAACTGTCTGGGGAACTGGATACTGTCTGGGAAATGGGAACTGGGAAATGTCTGGGGAACTGGGAACTGTCTGGAAAACGGGGAACTGTCTGGGGAAAAGGGAAACAGTCTGGGGAAATAATCTTTCAAGGTGCTGCATGGAAAAGTCTTTTAGGGAAACAGTCGCGGGAAAGTTCAAGTCTTTCAAGAAGCTGTACGGGTAAAGTCTTTTAGGAGAACAGTCTGGGGAAAGGTTAAGTCTTTCGGGGAACTGTCTGGGGAACATCTAACACGCAAGTCAGGCGGGGAATTCGAGTAGTCTAAACATAAAGGGCGGGGAAAGTCACCACTTTCATTACGTTTCCGAAGGAAGGGGGAAATGTGAGGAGTCATAAGCTCCCCACAAATCCCGATGCAGGAGATCGGCCTAGCAACAGCGAAGGAGGCGAGAAAGCCGGAGAAATGAAGGACCCTCATATGCAAGGGCAACGAGGTCATACGGTGAATTGGCGGACTTCGGACCCGCCTAAAGAGGACACACCGTGAATTAACGGTACCTCGATGGACCTTGGACCCGCGCCCGGCAAGGGCAACGGGGTCATACGGTAAATTGGCGGACTTCGGACCCGCACAAAGAGGACACACCGTGAATTAACGGTACCTCAGTGGACCTTGGACCCGAGGGAAATAACGGCACCTACAGCGCCTATAAAAAGGACGGCGCAAGCGCAGCTCGGGACAGTACGAGTGCGAGAATCAGAGCGAGTGCGTGAACGCGGAATAAGTAAACATCGAAACCGAAGTGCCCAAGGATCAAGATCGCAAAGTCGAGACGCCGAACGACGACAAGTCTACAAGGCTGAGGCTACAACGCTGAGATCCAACGGTGCTAGGTCGTGGTTAAGTCAAGCTTAGGGAGGCCTTGCGCGGTGTCAAGCGATAAAGGTGGCTAGGCGATAAGGGAGAACTTTGTTCTACCTGCTAGGCGATACACCTTGCCGACAAAGTCCAGGCTGAACTCCGGAAGCCAGGCGATAAGGTGGCTAGGCGATAGGGCGTAACTTCGGTTCACCTGCTAGGCGATACACCTTGGCGGCCCCGGTAGGGAAGCTCGCATAACATCCAGGGTTTTGGTGGAGTCGTTCCGATCTCAGTCACCCGGAGCAGCAAGCCGAAGCAATACAGCGGTAAGCCAGGAGCGACGCAGCAGCACGCCAGGAGCAGAGCAGCAGCGAGCCAGGAGCAACGCAGAAGGAGACAGCGACAACGGGCAGCAGAATCATAGCAATAAGGCTATATTTTAGAGAGTCAATAAACCAGCACCAACCTAATCATTTCTGGCTTTATAAATTTGGTGGAACGAACTCACAACCTCTCTGAGCTAGCCGCACGTTTACGTAGCGAGCAGAAATAAAGAATCAGGTCGTTACAATGGTCCAGTGGTCCAGAGGCCATGAAACCACAAAAAAATCTTAAACAGATCATAGATATCTATCTATAATATATGCTTTTATTAAAAAATAAAAATTAAATAAATTTTAAATTTGCATAAAGTACATTAAAATCAAAAACAAGTTATTTACGCAAAGATAAAACGATCTACCAGCAGGTGGTTAAGTTAAGCTATTAATTGTTAGCTATGTTAAAGTACCATTTAACTAAATTTTATTAAGATCTAGGGTGTAATACCAGTAAAAGAAGCAAGCAATGACTAAAAACGTATTACCAGAACTTAGGTTTCGTATTATAAAAGGCTGGAAAACAGGCAAACACTCACAACAAAATGATAACAACAAAATGTTAATTGTTATTTTTTAACACAGGTGTCCAAATGCACCAAAAAAGTAAACTTTCAATCTCTGGAGTAAATTGTCCTCATAAGTTTGTAAACCATTAGCAACAGTGTAATTTTTTCACAAGCAACCAAAATATTTAGCTTTCTAAAATACAAAGGCACCGTAAAAAAAGACTACGTGTTTAGGGATTTACGAAAGATATATAGTGACATATCTCGGCAAGGCTCTTTGTATATGCCTTCTTTGCCTTATACCCTACTATACACACATACACAGCATGTAACACAAAATCTAGCCATTAGAATATGAGCATGCCTCCTCTCAATTGTCACGATCCCACGATAAAAGACAATCAAAGTCAATCAAACTCCACTTTCATAAATAATGTCATAAATAAAAAAAGAATTAGATTATACTTCATTTGAAACTGAAAGTTATCTCAGAATATTTCTAAGGCTCTTAAGAAATTACTCTATATTCATAAATCTCTAGGCTCTGTTATGCTCTGTTTGAAAAATAAAAATAATAATAAGAAATAAACATTATTTTTTTAACAACCCCTAAGCCCTTATTGCAGACGTTTGCTTATTTCACACGTTTGCAATAAGATAATATCGGTAAGACCTAAAAAATTACTCCTTAAAAAATATATATTTACTAATCATAAAAGCTTATTAATTGATCCGCAAATCCGTGTAAAAAAAACTTTTCAAAACAATGGGATAAAATTTGAAAATATATGGAAATCATTTAAAACTATTTAGTGCTTGGTTAAATTAGGAACAACCAGTCAAATTTTCTGCTTTTATAAACCAATAGTACAGTATCTACTGCAACTTTACCCAACCTTATCTATAAGGCAATCGGTACAGTGGTCAAAGCTGGCGCACAGGAGTCTACAAAAACATTGAGGCAGAAATGGAGTTCTTAATAGTACCGTCGATTACATTGTGACGGCGATTCCGATGCCGCCACAATTATTCCCGATCCCCACGGAGGGGAGGAGGAAATATGCGTATTTTTGTTATTAATATTATTGTTATCCCTTCGATTTTTTAGCTTTAAGAGAAATACAATGAATTAATAATTAGCATAATAAGCCTATGCAAAAACAAACAAAGGTACATTATTTAATAAGTGGAAAAGAGAGGGGAGAACGGGGAAGAGAGGAGAGCGGGGAAGAGAGGCGAAACCGGGAACAACTCCTACGCAGATGCCTAAGGAATTCACCCCAAAAAGAGCATGAGAGAGGAGTAAATCGAACGACCTGAACGGAGTGCAAAGCCCACCTCAGCGACTGCGCGGTCGACGACAACGGAGAGCGAGAGGGAATATCGAAAAGCGGGCTGGGCAGAGCAGAGTAGTTGCTGTTGCCAAAAGGAGAAAGGGAGTCGCGAAATCGAACTTCACCACTGCGACTGCGTGGTAAGAGGATGGTGAGATCGGAGAGGCCAAGGGCACGAGAACAAAATTAAAAAGAACGCAAAGCACTGACACGCGAACATCGAAGCCGGATAGTCGTACTTGGAGAAAACGTGATAAGTCGCAATTAGGAGACCACGTGGTCTTAGTCGGTAAGCAAAACGGTACAGTCGTGCAGAATTTTACTGGTGCAGCGAGAAACGCGATTAGAACGTAAAATTGTAGAAGGAAGATTGGTGAACTCATGTGAACAAGACGAATAGGCGAAAGAAGCCAACAGTGAATAAAGACTAAATTAATAAATTATAATTTCGACAACGTGTGCATATTCTTTTTTTCCTGACCTTCGACCCGCTTCAATTAAGCCCGTTGAATAAATAATTTAATTATAACAAGTGATAATAACCCTAACCTGAGAATCGATCAAATGTAACGGAACCGTAACCCCGACGCGTGATTAACTAACATATCGGCCGTTAATAGAGTTTTATCGTAATTATTATTAAAACCCTGGGTCCGCCCGAGTTTTACCGTAGTTAGTAATAAAACCCTGGGTCCGCCCGAGTTTTACCGTAATTAGTAATAAAACCCTGGGTCCGCCCGAGTTTTATCGTAGTTATTATTAAAACCCTGGGTCCGCCCGAGTTTTACCGTAATTAGTAATAAAACCCTGGGTCTGCCCGAGTTTTACCGTAGTTATTATTAAAACCCTGGGTCTGCCCGAGTTTTACCGTAGTTATTATTAAAGCCCTGGGTCCGCCCGAGTTTTATCGTAGTACTTATTAAAAACCTGAGTCTGCCCGAATTACATCGTAGTAATTATTAAAAATCCAAGGCGGCTATCCAAGTTTACTGTAACCAAACCCTGCCTCGACCAAATCTATGGTAGCCACCGATAAAGCCTATCACTGACATAGGTTCCTACGATAACTGTTTACTAAGTCCAGGGTCTGCCCGGGCTCAGTAGCCAGTCTTAGGTACAGCCACGTACCTTTTGTCGCGGTGTCTTCTCCTAATTATAAGGGCCACGCCTAAAAACTCACTCGATTAACCCACATCGTCCACTGTAAATTTATAAATATTTTGTGGAGGCCCTAGCCAACCCCTGAGCATATCCTGGCTGGGAAAACATCCTTACAAATGGCGCCTGAACAGGGACAGTTGTGGGGCTGATCACGATCGATCAGCAACAAAAACACCAAGCGGATTAAAGACCCGTACAGTGTGAGGCTGGCTAAAATAGTTAAGGAGTAAGAACGTCGATCAGGATCGGATTGCTGACAGGAAGCGCAAAGGGAGCACACCAGATATAATACAATGGCAGAAAACGAACAAGGAAAGAAAACTAATATGGGTTCGCCAGGCAGTCGTATAGGGACTCGTTGGATCTATACGCTAAGAAAGGACGAATTACTCATCTTCGCACAGGAATTCGCATTCGACGACACAGGCAAGGTGGACGAGATGAGAAGGCGTTTCGCAGAAATCGTCAAAGCAGGTGAGCTCTCTCCATCCCAAAGGGCCCAATTGGTCCGATTAGAAGCCGGATTCGCGAATGGGGGAGTGAACGACGACGTGAAAAGGGTAGAGGAAGTCGACCTAGACCCCAGGTCAATCCAATTACAGGTGCCAGGATTTTTCACCCCTAGAGGTGGGAGCCCTGTCGACCACGAACGAGTAATTTCTACGGAGGGAACCACCGGCCGTAATAATACCAAATGTAATGTTACACGGGAGAACGAAATGGCTTGGGGTGGAAATTTTGACCGGGCCACAGCACACGGTGTCATAGCGGAGCAAGTCCGAAAATGGGGACTCAAATTCAATGGCCATACCGATCCGTTGGGGTTCCTAGAGGAGCTGGAGGAGAGGGCTACATCGTACGCCCTTCCCTTAGCCCAACTGCCAAGAGTTATGACAGAAACTCTTATAGACAGAGCCTCTCGGTGGTTTAGGACCAGCCAACTGCAGGGAGCCACTTGGCCGGTATTCCGGCGGGAGTTCTTGGACTTTTTCTTACCACCACATTATTTTCGACGATTGGAAGACGACATCAGAGCTCGTTACCAACGTGAGGGAGAGGGCTTCAAGGATTATGTAATCGAGATCCGAACGCTGATGCGACACGCAGGGTACGATCAGACGAAGGAGTTAGATAGGATTTACGAGAACTGCCTCCCCACATACCAGATGTACGTAAAACGTGGCGACTTTGAGACCTTAGGCCAGCTTTTACAGTTCGCAGTCGAGTTCGAGAGTATACAACATCGCGACCGTATGCGATTACAGTCCCAAGATCGCTTGTACAGGAGTCTCGGCCAAACTCACGGGAACGCCCGAGAGTCTCCGAAGTCACAGGTGCCGGCCAACCCCATCCAGGTTCGCAACCCTTTCCGAGGAAACCCGCAAACCCCCTTACAACTTGGTCCCAATCCCATGCCACGGGGAGAAATCTCGAATAGGATGATGAACCAGGAGTCGCTACAAACACCTCCCGAAAGTCGGGGTTGTTTCAACTGTGGGGCAGAGGGCCGGAACCCCCGACGGTTAGTGTGTTGGGATTGCAGAAGGGAAGGGATCAGGACTATTGATTGTTGTAGACGTCCCGAGTCGGGAAACGACCAGCGTCCTCGACCAACCCGGGAGCAGTTGGGGATGAGAGTACCCGAGAACCGGGAATAGGCGCACCCCTGCGCGTAGAAGACGGAAAGATCGTAGCGCAAGTATTAGTCGCTGACATCTCTGTGTTAGCCACTGTCGATAGCGGGGCCACGAGGAGTTTCATCAACGAAACACTCCTCAGACAGCTGAAGGCATCAGTGACAGTGAGAGAGGTGTGCACCGGCATACGCCTGGCAGACGGGACCAGCACAGGAATGGTAGTCACCAACATCGACCTCGGAGGACAAGTAGTAGAATTAGCGCTACTGGTAATGGACTCTATGCTAGATAAAGTAATATTAGGACTTGACTTTCTCTGCGCAATCGGCACTACAATACGATGTGGACGGGCTCGACTACATCTTCGTGAGGCGGGACCGAGAATCACCTGCACCAACGAGGACCACCACGCAGGGAACCGGCCGGTCATGGCTAATTTGCAGGGGCTCGGGACAGAAGTGACCCGAGAGGGATCTACCGTCGACATGGAAGACGTGCGCAAGGCGAACGGGGAGATAACGGAAATCGGAAAGAGGACCAAGAAACCCACTGGAAACGAACTGGAGAATGGAGAGAAAATACAGGGGAACCAGGGGACACAGGAGAACCAAGGAGTACAGGAAAACCAGGGAACACAGGAAAACCAGGGAACACAGGGAACACAGGAAAACAAGGGAACACATGAAAACCCGGAAGAAGAAGTCACGCCCCCTCGGCGAGAAGGGGAATGGTCAGTAGAGGACCAAGAACATATAGATCGTTTCCTCCAAAGAGAGCTGAGAGAATTCGAAGGGATGTCGGGGGTATCACACATCGCACAACATACGATCACGATGCGAGACGATCGACCAGTGAAACAACGATACTACCCCAAGAATCCTGCGATGCAACGAATTATCGACGATCAGGTGAACGAATTGTTAACCGCAGGACAGATAGAACCGTCCAAAAGCCCATATAGTGCACCCATCGTCTTAGTGCGTAAAAAGAATGACGAGTGGCGCATGTGTGTCGACTTTCGACAATTAAACGCGAGGTCAATACCAGACGCGTATCCGACACCTCGTATTAACAATATCCTAGAGAGACTAAGCCAGGCCCGAGTCTTGTCGACATTAGATCTGAAAAGCGGCTACTGGCAAATACCTATGGCATCAGACAGTAAACAGTACACTGCATTCACAGTCCCGGGTCGGGGTCTCTTCCAGTGGCGGGTCATGCCGTTCGGGTTACACTCCGCAGCTGCCACTTTCCAACGCGCCCTAGATAGTGTCATCGGGCCCGAACTAGATCCGTTCGCGTTTGCGTATTTGGATGACATCGTTGTAATTGGGAGAGACTTAGCAGAACATACACGAAACCTACGAGAGGTATTTAGGAGACTCAGGGCTGCTAATCTACGCATTAACAGGGAGAAATGCTCATTTTTTAAAAGAAAGCTCAAGTACCTGGGCCACATGGTAAGCGAAGATGGTACTCGGTACGGACCCCGATAAAGAAGCAGCAGTCAGGGAGTTACGACCACCTACCTCTCTGAAGGAACTGAGAAGATGCCTAGGCATGGCATCGTGGTACCGTAGATTCGTACCGAACTTTGCGACGATCGTTCAGCCGATGCTCCTAAGGAAGAGCGTTAAGTGGCGCTGGGATACTGAAGAACAGGCTGCCTTCGACACACTTAAAGGACGTCTCACGAGTGCCCCCACCTTGGCCTGCCCAAACTTTGACCAACGATTCACGGTCCAGACAGATGCGAGTGACGTCGGATGGGGAGCAATATTGACTCAGGAGATGGATGGAACGGAAAGGGTCATCGCCTACATAAGCCGTCGGCTAGAGAAGGCTGAAGAAAATTATACCACGACCGAAAAGGAGTGTTTGGCGATCGTATGGGCCATCCGGAAGTGGCGCTGCTATCTCGAAGGATACGAGTTCACCATCATCACGGATCATCTAGCGTTAAAATGGCTGAATTCAATTGAAAGTCCATCCGGACGGGTAGCTCGATGGGCCCTTGAATTACAACAGTTTCGATACTCGGTCAAGTACCGGAGGGGCTGTCAAAACATCGTGGCGGACGCCCTGTCCCGCCAACCCCTAGCGGTATTACAGTGTACAGAAACAGACAAGGAAGAATGTGAATGGTGGACACGGAAAAGGGAGCACATCTTGGGAAGCCCGGAGAATTTCCCTGACTTTACCTATGAGAACGGAGAACTATATCGTCGTCTAGGGACCCGACCAGACGACGCCGATTTCGTGCCATGGAAGCTGTGCGTACCTCAACACCACCGGAGACGAGTACTGGCAGAGTGTCACGATGCACCAACGGCAGGACACCTTGGCATACGGAAGACGAGCCTACGAGTCGCTTCGAAGTACTACTGGCCAGGGATGTATCGAGATGTGAAAAGGTATGTGCAAAACTGTCAAACCTGTCAAAGGTTCAAGTCTGACCAACAGAAGCCGGCGGGACGGATGCTGTCTCGTAGAATAGAGGAACCCTGTTCGACATGGTGTGCCGACTTTGTGGGACCTTTACCGAAATCGAAGTCAGGAAACACAATGTTGTTGGTTTTTTTCAATGCGTTTGCCAAATGGGTTGAGCTCATCCCACTCAAGAGGGCCACCACCGCGACCCTAATCAAAGCATTCCGCGAACGTATTCTTGGACACTTCGGGGTCCCACGCACGTTCGTGTGTGACAACGGCACGAAGTTTACAAGCCGCGCCTTCAAAAAATATATGCGGGGACTAGGATGTGAGTTACAATATAAGGCGCCCTACTCGCCACACGAGAATCCTACGGAGCGTGCAAACCGCACTGTCAAAACCATGATCGCGCAATTCATCGAAGGTGAACAATCAAGCTGGGATAACCTTCTGCCGGAGATGACACTGGCAGTCAACTCTAGTATCTCCGATACTACAAACTTCAGCCCCATTTTCCTGATGCAAGGTCGAGAACCAAGGATGCCCAAGGCGCTATACGAGGAGAAGACACGAGGGAACGGGAACACCGCAGAAGATTTCACGATCAAAGCGGCCAAGATGAAGGAAATATTCGAGGTTGTAAAAATTAATGCGGAACGGGCGAGTGCCGACCAGATGCGCCACTATAACCTGAGAAGACGTGAATGGCGCCCCGCCTTGGGCTCGCTCGTGTTAGTAAAACAGCACCAACTGTCCAGAGGAGTCGACGGCTTCGCGGCGAAATTGGCGCCGAAATATGACGGCCCATTCCGGGTACTTAAGTTTATATCGCCGAACATCGTACGGATCCAGAGGCCCGGGGAACGTAAAAGGAAAGTGGCCAACATTGCAGAGCTGAGAGAATTCCGGGACGATGAGACAGGGGAGGGCGAAGAAGTAACGTAAGGTATCATTAACTAACATCAAGTATCTTAAGATTGTAATTAGACATAAGGCGTTTATTGTAAGCTGCACCAGTAGGCAGGGAAATCTTAGGGTCAGTTATATAAAATAAGTTATCTACCCACTACAGATACTATGGAAGAAGGAGAATCAGACTCCACTCAAGAGTGGACCGGCGAAGATGGCGAGATGGACGACGATGGTTTCGAACCTGAAGAAGTTCCTGTCCACCTCACCCTGGCGGACACGGAAGATAGCGACGAGGAGGCGGTGACGGGAGCAGAAAGGGACAACCTATCATACTCGAGCGAGCTACCAGACGAGTCAACCCGGGGCACCCCCATTGGTAGTACATCCCCCCGGGGCACGTCCCCACGGTACGCGTCCCCACGGTACGCGTCCCCACGGTACGCATCTCCCCGGTACGCGTCCCCACGGTACGCGTCTCCACGGTACGCATCTCCCCGGTACGCGTCCCCACACTACGCGTCTTCCCAGCATGCGTCACCCCACTACGTGCCCTGGTACGAATATAACCCACACTGGGCAACGGAAGAACCACCTCCCTCGACGTACAGGCCTTTCCCTCGCGGACGGTGTCAGTCCCCTCATCCAGCATCCTTTGCCAACCTGGGGGGCATACGTATGAGCCCCGACACGACAACTATTCGCCAGAGGTCGCTCACGTGACCCAAGACGAGGGCAAGGTGTATACCAGCGGACAACCGAGGCAACTGTGGACCGATATAGCGAAGTTCAAGAGTCCGAAGAGGAGGAGGATGAAGACAGCGAGTGGACTGCCAGCTTCGTTAGGGAACGGGAGGATTACCACTGGGCGACAATCCCTGGGGGATATCGGGTCACCCAAGTCCGGCAGGTGACGATGGACATAATTCCACCTCTAGGACAAGGCCCCGCGTTCCGGTTTGAAGCAAACTGCGGCAGAACTCGTGCACCCCCACTGGCCGCACTAACGGCATGGAGCGAAGGATGCCGCAATGAGAACACCCAGGTGGCCCGGGAACACACGCCCCCACCCCAGGAGGTAGACGACAATACCAGGCAGAGTCGCGAAGACAGGCGAAGCACAGGACCGTCGAAGTACGACCGCGGAAGTACTGCACCTGGGACTCCATCCCGACCGAGGAAGAACAAGAGGATGATCAACCGCTCCTACGGCGTAGATACGCTGAGTCGTCCGGGGACGAGTGGGAAGTTTCCCAAGATACCAGCTTCCCGACTCTGAGTCTCCGGCGACGCAACTCTAGGGCCACGACGATTGAGCCCGAAGAACCCCAAGCTATACCGGAGGCAGAACCCGGAACAGGGGCCGGAGTAGAGGACCTAGACGTGATCGATTTCGGCCTGGGACTAGAAGGCGACGAAGAGGCTTATGGGGTAGAGGAGTTGCTGCAGGACATCGAGGCGCTAGAGCGAGCCGCAACCGAGACCTCTCGACAGACGCTGTTGGAAACACCAGACCCCTGGAGGGTCTACACGCCCGGCCGTATGCTCCCGGAGGAGCTAGTGAATGAATTGACCAGATTCGTGCCACAAGGACCAAAGAGGGATCGCTTCACTCGAGAAATCGACGGAGGCGTGTATCGAGTGACACGGAATGTCGATGCTGAAGGGAAAACAGCTCTGACCGTAGTCCTTCGTCCTCCCAAGTAAGGGGGGGTGTGACGGCGATTCCGATGCCGCCACAATTATTCCCGATCCCCACGGAGGGGAGGAGGAAATATGCGTATTTTTGTTATTAATATTATTGTTATCCCTTCGATTTTTTAGCTTTAAGAGAAATACAATGAATTAATAATTAGCATAATAAGCCTAGGCAAAAACAAACAAAGGTACATTATTTAATAAGTGGAAAAGAGAGGGGAGAGCGGGGAAGAGAGGAGAGCGGGGAAGAGAGGCGAAACCGGGAACAACTCCTACGCAGATGCCTAAGGAATTCACCCCAAAAAGAGCATGAGAGAGGAGTAAATCGAACGACCTGAACGGAGTGCAAAGCCCACCTCAGCGACTGCGCGGTCGACGACAACGGAGAGCGAGAGGGAATATCGAAAAGCGGGCTGGGCAGAGCAGAGTAGTTGCTGTTGCCAAAAGGAGAAAGGGAGTCGCGAAATCGAACTTCACCACTGCGACTGCGTGGTAAGAGGATGGTGAGATCGGAGAGGCCAAGGGCACGAGAACAAAATTAAAAAGAACGCAAAGGACTGACACGCGAACATCAAAGCCGGATAGTCGTACTTGGAGAAAACGAGATAAGTCGCAATTAGGAGACCACGTGGTCTTAGTCGGTAAGCAAAACGGTACAGTCGTGCAGAATTTTACTGGTGCAGCGAGAAACGCGATTAGAACGTAAAATTGTAGAAGGAAGATTGGTGAACTCATGTGAACAAGACGAATAGGCGAAAGAAGCCAACAGTGAATAAAGACTAAATTAATAAATTATAATTTCGACAACGTGTGCATATTCTTTTTTTCCTGACCTTCGACCCGCTTCAATTAAGCCCGTTGAATAAATAATTTAATTATAACAAGTGATAATAACCCTAACCTGAGAATCGATCAAATGTAACGGAACCGTAACCCCGACGCGTGATTAACTAACATATCGGCCGTTAATAGAGTTTTATCGTAATTATTATTAAAACCCTGGGTCCGCCTGAGTTTTACCGTAGTTAGTAATAAAACCCTGGGTCCGCCCGAGTTTTACCGTAATTAGTAATAAAACCCTGGGTCCGCCCGAGTTTTATCGTAGTTATTATTAAAACCCTGGGTCCGCCCGAGTTTTACCGTAATTAGTAATAAAACCCTGGGTCTGCCCGAGTTTTACCGTAGTTATTATTAAAACCCTGGGTCTGCCCGAGTTTTACCGTAGTTATTATTAAAGCCCTGGGTCCGCCCGAGTTTTATCGTAGTACTTATTAAAAACCTGAGTCTGCCCGAATTACATCGTAGTAATTATTAAAAATCCAAGGCGGCTATCCAAGTTTACTGTAACCAAACCCTGCCTCGACCAAATCTATGGTAGCCACCGATAAAGCCTATCACTGACATAGGTTCCTACGATAACTGTTTACTAAGTCCAGGGTCTGCCCGGGCTCAGTAGCCAGTCTTAGGTACAGCCACGTATCTTTTGTCGCGGTGTCTTCTCCTAATTATAAGGGCCACGCCTAAAAACTCACTCGATTAACCCACATCGTCCACTGTAAATTTATAAATATTTTGTGGAGGCCCTAGCCAACCCCTGAGCATATCCTGGCTGGGAAAACATCCTTACAACATTAGATGTTATTTGTGGAATGGACTTCTGAAAAAAATTTGGAATTTCCGTTTCCGAAGGAGCCAGTGTGAATGAATTGAACTTTGAAGAAGAGCTACCCGAACTTAATTTATCGCGTCATTATGAACTTAATCGAACATTCAATCGATACTGGCTATGCCAAGCCGATAAAACAGGGGCATTATCCTTTATCACCGGGGAGTGAAAAACTTCTTTGTGAAGAGATCGATAGGATGATTAAATTAGGAGCTATTGATGAAGCCTCATCATCATAGTGTTTATCGCCTTTTGTATTACTAGTCAAGCCAGATAAAGTTAGGTTTAGGTAAACAATGTTAGGATAAAAGACTCATATCCAACTCCAAATCTAAATTTATTTTTAAGCCGTCTTTCTCGGGATGTGTGGATGGTAGAGTCGATTCATATCCAAATATTCAGCAATAACAGCTCCTCTTAATGATTTACTTCGCGGAAAGACCTTTAAATGGAACGAGGACGCACAAACTGCTTTTGACGAAGTCAAGTTTAAGCTTTGTTCTGCTCCTTTTCTAATCCATCCTGAGTATGACAAGCCGTTAATAATTAAATTCAATGCATCCATGTATGGAGTTGACGCAGTCTTAGCACAATGCGATGAATTAGGGAACGAACGCCGATTGCATACATGATACAGAACTAGAGTTTCTTTCCGTTTTGTTTGCTATCAAGAAGTATAGTAGAAGGTCATAAGTTTAAAGTCGTTACCGATTATTCAGCCCTGCGATGGTTGATGAATCAAGCAGACCTCAGCGGGAGACTTGCCCGTTGGACTTTTAAGGTACAAGGCTTTGTCTTTGAAAATTAACATCGCAAGGGGAGTCAAAACAACATCCCAGACGCTCTATCACGTTGGCTTGCGGATCTGGCAGAAATCATCGCTGTAGATATAGGCATTTTTCCAGAGATTGATTTGCAGTCCGCAGCATTCCAATCGGACAACTACCGTCAGTTAAGAAACCGTGTAGAAAATTCGAGCCCCGGTACGCTCGAGTCATGGCTTCGCTAGCGGAAATTCAGAAGTTAACGAAGCTGACTTGAAGCTTTTGGTTCCAAGCGAACTGAGAGCAGGCGTAATTCAGTGACCAACCAACAGAATACTTCAAAGCATGGAATTCAAAATACGTTGCGTTCTCCCCGCAATCTAACGCGGCGGAACGGGTTCATATATTCGATCAGATCAAAGGTTGTGGGATATTTGTATTGGACATATTACCTACGCATTGAGAAATAGTACTTACTAATTAATTGGTGACTCCCCATACTATGTAGTCTTTGACCAGCAGATGCTGACGCATGGCAAAGATTATAAATTACTGCGAAATAACTAAATGTCTTCCGAAGGATATGCAAATATCTGTACATCAGACGAATTTTCGAGAATCAGAGTTGATAAAGCCAAACGATTGACCAAAACGTGCGAGAAGAACCGAAACGACTATGATTTACGGTCACGACATCGATATTTTAAAGTTGGTCAGGAAGTCATAAAAGGGAATTTTGTTTTAAGCAACCATTTCAGCTTTAATCTCCTTTAAGCTCGATAGCAGTTTCCTATTGGTCAGGCGTATAGTAAATGCCCGCCTAGATCAGTTCCTAAACGTGCTTGGGACCGGACCAGGCTCAGAGCCACGGTCGGCGAGGAGTCTTGGAGACAACCGGCAACGGGTGCGTGTTTGGGGCCGCAGATGATCACGAGTCGTGCTAAAACCTTGCCAAGTAGGAGCCTAAAGAAAAACATAGCCTCATTTTCCTGCGCCGAATGTCATGGCGACTAACCTCGTGACCACATAACCTCAACTTGCCATGTAAAAGGTACCCTCGACTCTCTCGGCGGCAGTCATCTCGTTTTGTGACGATAGTCGAGAAGAAAAACAACTACAATGGGTGACGCTAATTGAAGCAGTGCCAGTATCAGCATACTTAATTAACTAAATAAATTTAGTTTTAATATTTCTTTGAATCGAAGCAATACTCATACTCCTTTTTGTATAGAGCATTTAATCATGTATTGGCCTGATGTACATCTAGATCACCTAATATAATTTGAATTTATCCACGTTCATCAAATCATACAGAACTCCAGTCTACGGGCCTGCGGACTTCGAGGGATTGGTTCGTGACTACACATATAACCTCGATCTAAAACTATGCCTCTATAATAAAGCGAATGAATATTAACTTCAAGAAAGCGATAGTTTTCTAGCTTGTGAGTAACGATCGCACTTATTATTTATATTTTCTTTATCTAATAGTACATTTCGATTAACTGTTTGCATTTTATATTCAAACATTATTTAAACATTAATTAAATTAGTCGATTAAAACTTAATCAATTAGAGAAACATGAATTATACCATAATCAAGTAAACCGATTAAAATGAAGTAAAATTATATTTTATGGCCACCTGAGCTGAACCAACCAATCGGTATCCACTTCACCGTGTTCGTCACAACCTCTCTAGGGAATTCTCTCTGCCAATAAATACCTGTCGCAGTCACTGTACATATGCTGACAGTATCCATCTTTCAAAAGCATTAACTGCTAATCTTATTTTTTTTCTGATGTTTGTGTAGAATCTGCATTTAGTCATCGCACCTCTCAATTCAATGGTAGTAAGCATAATGTATCTTTACATTCTTACCAAATAAACTGATGTGTGCGCCAGTTTAAACAACTCCTGTCAGATAGTTTTATAGAGCTGGGCTAGTGCTAATTACGTCATTAAGACATTTCCTATAAGAAGGTGCTTGCTTAACGCGTCATTAGACGACTTTTGTTGTTCTGCTATCCTCATTAAATACGCCGTGGTAAGGTAAGGTGCACAATCGACAGTCGATTAACCCTTGTTGCGAACAAAGGGCATGAAACTCCGGCTGCAGCTAAAACCTTTTATCAAGAATTTGAAAGCGATTTAATGCGTTACGACTAGCATATAGTTTTGAACGGGTCGAACAGAAGCTCTAACTGCAGTTTCATCATATATATTACACTTGTAGTGGTAACACTTTTCCTTTGTTATTAGTCGCTTGGTGTTATTTTTTTTTTTTGCGTCAAAGACTTCAGGTTTCAGTTTGGACGCCGTCGCGAGTAACCGTATTTTGTTGAGCCGCATAGTGACTAACAATTGACCACAAAAATGTAAATAAGAGCAAAGTAATCACATTGGTTAAAAAAAAGCGAACGTTGGTGGAGAAAATACGATATCGCGATGTAAAGTCGGCCTTTATTTTGTGTAATTGTAATTTTTGTAATTGTGTCCTTGCACTTAATAATAATAAGAAGAAAAACACAAATCAAAGACAAACTTATGTACATTAAGTATGACTCAAAATGATAATCTGGCTTAGCATCATCGCGAGCAAGACGAGCGTCGGCTCTCTTCTGTACCGATACATTCAAATAAAGCACAAATTAAGCCCCCAGAATGCTTAGTCGGGCTATACGGCAAAGTTTATCCGTGTTGGCTCCAAGCAACTTACGGTCAAATTGACTGGAGAACCAGTCAATTTGTCTGCCCGGAACAACAACTGAATCGGAAAAGAGAAATCCAAATCCGCCTCCAATTTTTATACAAGAGAAATCTTCCAACACCCTCGTGATTTTTTTATTGAAACTTATATGGAATGATAATTTACACCTTATTCCCTTACCCAAAGACAATATTCATATTAAGTTAAACATGAAAATAAGTTCCGAATTCTGACTAAATACCTAAATCACAACAAAAAGAACTACTAACAGAAGTAGCTCATGTACTTAGGGAGAACGGATTTGAAGTAAAAACTGTTACCAACATAAATAATAGAAATCGTCGGCCTCAATCTTTATTCAAAGTGGAACTGGTACCAGCGCTTAAGGCTTTGAAAAGGAATGAAGTGCATCCCATCTACAAGCTCCAGTGCTTACTTCACCGCAGAGTCTCAGTTGAGGAGCATCATAAGCGCAATGACCCGGTACAATGCACAAATTGCCAAGAGTTTGGACACACGAAATCTTACTGCACCCTTCACCCCGTACTTGCACCATTGTTTAAAATTCTAGCCCTGACGTCTTCTTTTCAACTGCAGGGAGATTTTCATTGGGTAGCTCAAACGTTTCCAAGAACGTAAGCTTTGCGTGGGTACTTGTTGTACGGCACAAGTCATCCTAACGTAAAAGCACATGGAATCTTCGGATTTTTGAATGATTTCGCAACAAAGTATTTGCAAGCCACTTCTAGAAATCTACAAAAGGATGGCCAAAATATAACTCTAGCGGCTGTATACTGTCCTTTCCGTTTCATAACAACCGAAGCACAGTTTATGGACTACTTCAACATACTAGGCAAACACTTCATAACATAGGGAGACTATAACACACGCACTGGGGTTCTCGCCTTGTGACTCTAAAAGAAGGGTTTCTTTACAACGCCATTATAAAGGTTGACAATAGGCTGGACTGTGTTTCACCTGCTTCACCCATATACTAGAAACGGCCAGACTTTATTGACTTCACAGTTACGAAAAACATCCCACGCACTCTGATCAGCGCCAGTTCGTTATCAGACCTATCATCGCTCCACTCGCCTGTGCTTCTTAGTCTACACCAGCGGTCAAAAACCAAAGACAATCCTTACAAAATAATATAAAAAGAACGAACTGGCTCAAATTTAAAAAGTTCGTAAGCTCGCTGGGGATTGAGCTAAGCCCACGGCTGAACAACGGAGGCAGCTTCAACAACATACTAGAATCTGTTTTGATCTCAGCGGCTCGAGTATCAACACCCCAAAGAAGAAACTCAACGTTCAACCAAAGATACAGGAACCGCGCCGATCACGAAGGAAGTGGCAATTATTTAGCTCGGCATTCGCAAGATAAAGTTAAAAGAAGCCACACCACGGCTCACAGAGGCATTGCCACAAGATAAGGTCAGATTACAAAGGCGCTATGTAGAGCAACTATCTTCAACCAGCTTAAGGTAGACCCTGTGGAGGGCTCATACCACACTGAGCACACCAGTTGAAACCATTACCCCAGTAAGGACTAAATCTGGTAATTGGGCCCGTAGTGACAAAATATAGCCGACGCATTCGCTAGCATCAGACGTGCTAGCTATAAAATCTCTTTGAAAAGTGCCTGCCTCGAATTGTACCGTATCTAAGAAACCACAACATAATCTCAGCACATCAATTCGGCTTTGAAAAACAGATAAAACAGGTAAGCCGTATAACATATTTTTGTACGTTTTTTCAGTCCATTGACAGGGTATGGCCTGTTTAATTCATAAATAATCATGCTCCCTAACAGCACTCACAAACTGTTAAAGTTATACCTGTACAAAATTTCGCGACCATAACATCGAAGCTGAAATTCCTCAAGGCAGTGTTCTTGGCCCAACGCTTTGCCTCCTTTATACTTCCGACATTCCCACTACCGGACGACGTACTATATGTACGTTTGCTGACGATACTGCAATCTTCTGTCGATCAAAATACATCACCTCAACTAGCAGATCACTCAGTTGTTGTTGGCCGGCCGAATGGTGAATAAAGGTCAATGAGCAAAAGTGTTAGCACGTCACATTTAAATTTAACAGACGAGACTGCCCTCCGTTTAGATTAAACAATACTGAGCTGTCTTAAGCAAACAAAGTAACGTGCCTTGGCGTACTCCTTGACGGAAGACTCACATGGCGCCGGCACATTGAAGCCAAAAGAACACACCTAAAGCTAAAAGCCAGTAACCTTCATTGACTTATTAACGCTCGGTCTTCCCTTAGACTTAAATATAAAGTCCTGCGATATAATTCGGTACTAAAACCTTTATGGATGTACGGCTATCAATTGTGGAGGAGGTCCAGTAACAGCAGCGTAGAAATTATGCAGAGCGCTTAGTCGAAGATCCTTAGAACCATCACCGGTGCACCGTGGTACGTCCAGAACGATAACATTCAGATAGATCTGAATATACTCGCCGTCAGAGATGAAATAGCGCGAACCATGGAGAGATACTACAATATACTGTCAACACACCTTAATCCATCTCGCAAGAGCCTAAGCAGAGTAAGCAGCCGATTTCATCTTCGTTGTATCGACCTTCCCATCAAGCATTAAATATTAGGAAATTGTAAATTATGTTCAGATAAACTGAAATATTAATATGCTAGTTTTTAAGATTTAAATACTTTTTGTTAGTCTCGTCAAGAGAAGATTCGAAAATTAAAGCAAAGTTATAAACAAAAAAAAATCTTTCGACTCTAGTATTCTGACTGTTGGGGCGGGTCCGTGCCAAGAACACTTCCAAAGTTTTTCCCAAAGAAATATATGTATGTAAAAAACACGGGGTTGTGGAGCTTGTGATCCGTTTCACCTTTTATTTCGTAATGACTTGTAATAAATCGTAAGCTTAGTCTAGAGGCACCGATTCGGTTGCCAGTGATGCCGAACCTATCTTTAACCAGCTATCAGCTGGTTCAGCTTTGAACCAGTTATCTTTTTGTTCGACATGAGTATTCTCCCCCCCTCGCAATGGGGAGAGTGGCAGATCACGAAAGGGAGCAAGTGCCTGAAAGGAGCCACCCCAAGGCTGAGTTTTGCGCCATGGGCAGCCCGTTCTGACTCGGGAGGATACCCGGCAGAATTAATTCCGCATATACGTCAGCTCCCAAGACGGCCGACACCAAGGAAGGGTGGAACCATCTGTCATCAGCCAGAGTGATGTTTGGAAAGGCATGCCGGACCTTCGGATCCAGGGGCTTGGCCGGAGTTCAGGTCTGCATCTGGTCATCAACCAGCATTAGCAGCTGTCGGGTCATCTTTGACGACTTTGAGCGGATTTCGGTGGTGCACACCCGCTCATCGCCCACACGGGTGACGGAAAGGTTGAGGGCCTTTGTCAAAGAAACGTGAATGAGACTCACGGGGCAGCAAGGATCCACCAAAGCTCGGACGTCAAACCGTTTCTCCTCAGACCCCACCAAAATGGATGCCGTTGGCAAGATGCTCACACTCGTGCGCTGCAGGATAGCGGCGCACGATGGACCCGTAACAGGGCTTCGGGTCTCCTTTGGTGACGATGAGCGCAACGGCGTCGACGACGCTCTTGTCTGCTGCCGTCGGTCTTGGGGTCTTGACGAGCGTGGCGATATGGACTCTTGGAAGTGCAAAAGGGGGTGGTGATTTCCACTGCAGACGTGGCACTTGGCATTACTGCGACAGGATTGACCGGAATGCTCGTGAGCAAGGCAGTTCGCACAGTACTGATTAATGAGGACTGCGCGGTGCCGCTTCACCGCCGGGAGCCGAAGGAAACGTTGGCATTTCCTCAGCGCGTGCACCCCTCAGCAAACTCGGCACCTGTACCCGTTGGTTGCGCGTGGCCGAGCGTGCTGGATTGTGGTTGGCGCCATCGTGAACAATCTGTGGAAGCGAGTAAACAAAGGTTAGGGGTTATGGATGATGCGAATGATCGTGACAAGTATGAGGACTGACGACACATGATGACATGAGTTTAGGACTAGTAAGATTGGATGTTAGTCGCTAACTCAAGAAAAAAAACAAGAGAGAACGCTATAGTCGGGTGCCCCGACTATCAGATACCCGTTACTCAGGTAAAAGGAGTGCGAGGGAGATGGAGATAGAAACTTTGATCACGCATAACTTTTAAACGAATGGTCCGATTTGAAAAATTTCTTCTACATTTCGATAGGTATTGATAAACACAAAAAAAATGCATTTTTACTTTTCCGAAATATTTAAATTTTTAAAATCGTATATAAGCGATTGTGGGCGTTAAAGGGGGCGTGGCACCTTTTTGAAACAAACTTGCGCTGCGTAGGAACTCCTAGAATCTGCATGCAAAATGCCAATCTTCTAGCTTTTATAGTTTCCGAGATCTCAGCGTTCATACGGACAGACAGACGGACAGACGGACAGACAGACAGACGGATAGACGGACATGGCTAGATCGACTCGGCTAGTGATCCTGAACAAGAATATATACTTTATAGGGTCGGAAACGCTTCCTTCTAGCTGTTACATACTTTTGCACGAATACAATATACCCTTTTACTCTACGAGTAACGGGTATAAAAAAGGAAAAGGCAGGATCATCTTTGCGATTAGTCGTCGGATAATCCCACGTGCGGTAAGAACATCTGCCACTCGGGTCTTGCCATCCGCGCCTGGGCACACCAGTTGGATCCGCCCAAGCCGCCATTCATTTGGTGGTAAATTCTCCTCTTTTAGCACCACCATGTCCCCCGTTTGAATGTCTCGCGTTGGAAATTGCCATTTGGTCCTTTTATGAAGCTCCTTTAGGTACTCTTCTTTCCAACGTAAGCAAAATTGCTGATGCAGGGCCTTTAGCCGCTGCCATCGGTTTAAAATGGAAATCGGGTTTTCTTTAATCTCGGGCTCAGTCACGGAAAGAAGTGGCCCGCCGACTAGGAAGTGTCCGGGGCTAAGAGCTACGAGGTCTGTGGGGTCTTCGGACATTGGAGAAATAGGCCTCGAGTTTAAACAGGCCTCAATTTTGGATAGGAGGGTAGCTAACTCTTCAAAGGTGTACTTCCCGCCAGCTGTTTGCTTGTAAAAGTGTGTCTTAAAGCTTTTGACACCGGCCTCCCATAGCCCTCCCATATGAGGCGCGCCAGGAGGGTTGAAGTGCCAGGTCACATTTTAAAGACTGTACTTGGACAGGATCAAAGACCTCGTAGCTTCAATGAAATCCTTGGATAGGGACGTGGAGGCTCCGACAAACGTTTTCCCGTTGTCAGAGTATATGTGGTGCGGACAGCCACATCGTGCGGAGAAACCCGAGAAGGCTGCCAGAAACTTCTCAGTGGTCAAGTCTGATGTAGCTTCTAGATGGATGGCTCGGGTACTAAAACACACAAAAACGCAGACATACCCCTTAGTTATCTTATACCCCCGACCGAGATAGTTTTTTATGTCAAATGGTCCCGCAAAGTGTGGGTGAAAGCCCTGGAAAAGGTAGATCTTGTGCAGGGCAAGTCTCCCATCAGCTGAGTTTGCAGCTTTTGTCTGTGGATGGTGCACACTCGACAGGAATGAATGGTGTCTCTTTCAAGATTTCTCAGCTTAGGTATCCAATACTTGGAGCGAATCAGTCGGATCATCAATTGATTACCCCCGTGCAAGGATATGCGATGGGTAAAGAGGGCCAAAAGTTTGGCAAAAGTGCATCTTGCCGGAATGATGATTGGATGTTTCTCATCATAGCTTAGCATCTCAGATGCTCGTAGACGGCCGCTGGCTCTTAAGACACCGTGGCTGTCGATAAAGGGGCTTAGATTGGAGATCGTGCTGGAGACTGGAATATGTTGCTTTTTGCCTAAGGCCTTGCATTCTATTGGATACTCATTGAGTTGGGTGAGCACAATCAGCCTCTCTTGGACATCAGACAACTCTGCGGCAGTGAGTTCTGCCTTTATGTTAACGTTTTGCTTGAGACACATTTTTCTTGGGCGCTGTTCGAGCTCGGTTTCAAGCGGAACCGACGAATCGAGTGGCCACTGCTCCTGGTTGTGACGCAGCCACTCAGGCCCATGCCACCAGAGGTTGCTGTCCTTGAGCTCATGGACTGAGACGCCCCTGCTTGCCAGATCAGCCGGGTTATCTTCCGACTTCACATGAAACCACTGTTCTCTGTTGGTGAGCTGATCAACTTACGCGACTCTGTTGGCAACGAATGTAGTCCAAGTGCATGCTGGCTTGCTTAGCCATGCAAGCACTATCGTGGAGTCTGTCCAATAATATGTATCATACTGAGTAGGAGGCATTTCGGAGAGAACTGCTGCGGCGAGTTCGGAGAGAAGCACCGCACCGCACAGCTCTAATCGCGGCATGAAAGGGACTTTACTGGAGCAACTCGGGTTTTGGACAAAAGCAAGTGGGTGAAGCAGCCATCAGTCGTTTCGACGCGAACAAATATGGCAGCACCATAGGCGCTCTGCGATGCATCGCAAAACCCGTGGTACTGCAGTTTTGCTACTAGATGAAATCTTACCCATTTTGGGATGCGAACTTCTTTCAAAGTCTGATACCCTTCAAGAAAATTACGCCACCTTGTGACAAGATCAGTCGGAAGAGGCTGGTCCCAGCTTAACTCCCGCAACCAAATTTCTTGCATGAGCATTTTTGCCCGAACAATAAATGGCGATAACTATCCTGCTGGGTCAAACAGTTTGGCTATCTGGGATAAAACCTCTCGTTTGGTGTAGGTTGTTTGGAGAGAAATATCCATCGGCAGGAAGAGGAAACTGTCCGATGTCGCATGCCAACGGATTCCCAGAGTTTTTGCCATGCTGGCGTCTTCCAATTCCAGAAAGTTGGTCCTAATCAAGTGTTCCTTTGGAATGCCCTGTAAAAGTTTCTTCTCGTTTGAGGTCCACTTGCGCAGTGGAAAGCCCGCACTCTCTAGGGCACCGCGGAGCTCTTTGATGGCTGAAATAGCGAACTGCTGCGTGTGGGTGCCGGCTAAAACATCATCGACATACATAAAACTAGAAATAATGCCACTTGCCAAAGGATATTGTTCACGTACATCATGAGGGGGCACGGTTTACGCCGAAAGTGACAGTGTTGAGCTCATAATCACAGAGTTTTCCCTCTTTATCGCGGAATAGGATTCTTTGGAAACGTGTATGATCGGAATGGACGAGAATCTGCCGGTACATCTTAGTGATGTCAGCATTGAAGACGTATTTAAAGAAACGCCATTTGAGGATCTGGGTGGTTAAATCAGATTGCAGTACCGGACCTGTATGAAGGATATCATTTAGGCTTTACCCGTTTGTCGATTTATTGGAGGCGTTAAACACCACGCGAACCTTTGTGGTCGTACTGTCTGGCTTGAAAACCGCGTGGTGCGGCAAGTAAAAATTGCTGGAATCGTCATTTGGAGAGACTAGGTGCATGTGACCTAAATCTAAATATTCCTGAATAACTGAGTTATACTGGTTTCTCAAAAGAGCGTTTTTACTCAGCCGTACTTCATTCCTAAGAAATTGCGCCAGTGCGATGGACCGTGAATGTCCCAGGTTTATTTTGTTAGGTTCTTTAAAGGGCAGAGAAACAACATACCTTCCTTCTTTATCCCTTGTGGTGGTTTGCTGGAAATTATTTTCACACACCGAGCTGGATTCCTTACCCGGCTTCACTGGAACATCCTCCACCTCCCAGAACTTGCTGAGGATACCGTCTAGTTGAGATTCGGTGACAGACAACCGTGCTGAGAAGGAAGATATTCTGTTAGTGGGATTCTTCGCGATTGGGCCGCAAAGAATCCACCCGAATATGGTCTCTTGGCCAAGGAGTGTTTCGCAAACATTTGAATGGAAGCCGCCTAAAATGATCGACGGAAGGATATCGGCGCCTATGAGCACGTCAATTTGCGAACTCTGAATTCGGATCTGCTAATTGGATGGGAGGGAGGTCCCTCAACGACCCTTCGGGTATCGTATAGGATGGAAGATTTCCGGCTAAATGTGGTAGCACATATGCAGACGCTTCGATTTGGATTTGTGGCTTAATGGGGGAGCCTATATGGAATTGCTGACTGGAGTTGTGGAGGGCCGCCGCGATGGAGGAGAGTATTGTGGCGACCTTTGCACGTGTAGCAATTGTGCGTACTCGTGCAGTCTCTCAACATGTGGGTTCTTGCAAAACAGTTCAGACAGAGTTTCTGTTGTTTAATACACTGTTCCCTGACGGCAACCGACATATTCAAAAACTGGGGACACAGACGGATCGGATGGTTCTCCCTTGGACAAAGTTTACACGACTGTGGATTTACGGTGACCCTATTTTCAAAGCTATGGATAATCCGCGGCCCACCTTCAGGACGTGGGGCTCTGGATTGAGTGGTCAAAGTAGGTTTAAATTCTTCAATTGCCTCCAGTGTTCGATGACGACCTTGTAAGAAGGTCTTGAATTCTTCCCACCCTGGAATCTCGGATGGGTTGAGGAGGGACTGTTCCCACAGAGCCAACGTCAGCTTCGGCAGCTTTGAGGAGCACAGGAAGACGAGAAGACAGTCCCAGTTTGTTATGTCTACTTTTGCTATTTTCAGGGCTGTCAAACAACCTTGGACAGTGCTCTCCAGGTGCTTAAGGGAATTGCCACACTCTTGGGAAACAGTGGGGAGACTAAACAGGATCTTTAGCTGGCTGTTGACGAACAGTCGCTTGTTTTCGAAACGAGTCTGCAGATTTCCCTATGCGGACGCAAAACCTTCGTTAGTCAATGGTGATAATGCCGCAATAGACTTTGCTTCTCCACTCGTTTTTGAGTTGAGGTGGAACAATTTGTCAACGCCTGAAAGCCTCGGATTTTGGACATAGATGGCGGAAAAAAGGTCTCGAAACGTCGGCCAATGAACATAGTCGCCACTGAAAATCTCACAGTCTATTGGAGGGACGCGGCATCCACTAGGCAGAGGCACCGGTGTGGGCGGTTCATGAATCGGTTGAACGCTAGCTCTTTCAATCGTTTCGTTTAGTGTTGCAGCACATCTTTCAAAAACAGAGTAGCAGTAGTCATATTTGGCTTGCATGACTTCCATCGTGTCTGTACTATCTACTAAGGAAAGAACCTCAGAGCACGCCTCGTACTCTTTCTCTACCTTGTCCCAAAGAGCTTGTATCTGCTGAAGTCTGACCTTGTTAGTGTGAACAGGCGGAGGTGGGTCTCTTGGGGTATTGACCCTGGCTTCGAACTGACTGACCCTATCGGTCACAGCCACAAACTTTGTCAAGGCAGCTTTTGCTTCAGCGTCAGCCATTTTCGCCGTTGATCTCGTGACTTGTAGGGACAAAACTGACTGCGACGCAGTTGTTCTCACAGGTTTTGAAGGGGTTAAGGACTTTTCGCTTGGTGTCCTGGAAGTACGGCTGATCCTTATGGATGGAGATAAGCTTTTACTAGGTCCTGCCTTTTTGGTGGGTAGTGACGACTCGCTTTTAGCTCTGGCCCATCTGACTGATGGGACGGTTAACTGAACTTGAGGTTCCTCACCTTCACCAATCGGCATAGTAGGCTCGAGTGGGAGCCTGAACTTACACTGACGGGACAAGAATAGGGACGTGGAAGCTGTCGCTGTTTAATGCGGCTCGGCTTAACGATTTGGAAGCTGGTCAGAGAACCATACCACGGATCAATAAAACACAAATATGTAAGTGGGCACAATATAATTTGGAATATATGACTGCACCAGAAGGAATGGATGCGGAACGCGTGGAATCGGATCGCTATTGTATGATTTACTTTATTTTTGGATGAAATTTATTATTATTTATTTATTTATTTTTAATTTTGGAAAGTTAATCCAATTTATTGCTATATATGACTGCACCAGAAGGAATGGATGCGGAACTCGTGGAATCGGATCGCTGTTGGAGGACTTATGCCCTCTTCCCACAGAGTCCATCCGTTTGAAACGGTTGGGATTTTTGACAAATGTGAAACTCCTGTGCTCCAGGTTGTGTGTACGGTGTGCGCCTAGGGAACAGTGGAGCAACTCTTAATGCTGCCAGAGGGATGAATCAGTAGTTAATTAATTATTACAAGTACAAACAGAATTTTTTTGATTTGGCGCCTTTTTTTTTGAAAAGTTACCCGCCATTATTTTTTAAATTTTCGTAGTGAATGTTCCACTTTTCACTGTCAAGAAGAAGAACTCAGAGTTGCACCGAAAAAACATCGCCTAACTATCGCATAAAAAAGTCCGTCAAATTCGGATGGCGAACTAACTGGGAATTTTCGGAACGGCAAAACCTTATGGACCATCCGTTGAACGGATGGTGGATGGTGGATGGATCTCTGTGGGAAGACAGCATTAGTTTACCTTTGGAAGCAATTTATTTTTTTATTTATTTATTTCTAATTCTGGAAAGGTACTCGAATTTATTGCTAAGTCCCAAATGCCATGCAGTGTGAACGGCCTATTATACGATGCGTTGTAGTACGGAATGCCCCGAACATCCTGTGTGATGGTACACACACCAATATGCAATGTAAATAATAGAAAAACAAACACCTAATAATTAAAACTTCTGAAATATCAGCTAGATAGTTATTGGGTTGTGGTTTTTATTCGGGATGCCGCGGAGATCAGGAACCCAATAAAACACGGTTGCCGCCACCCTTCGATACGCTGGTCCGACAAATATGCCAAGTAGGTGGTTCTGCAGCAGTGTTCGTAAGCAGGGTTTGTTATTGTTTTGTGTGTTTTAGTTTAAAAAATAATGCTAGTAAAAGTGTTTTAGTTTGCAAAGTGTTTTAGTTTAAAGACAAATGTGGAAAAATTGGTCTTTGCACGGTGTATGGATTATGTGTGTATATGTGGGTGCGTATGGATATGTGTGATTTTATTAAATTTTTTTTGTGTTTTAATTGGTTTGGAGTTGCAAAGGAGATATATAAATATAAATATTTTCCCATAAAATAGAGACCTTAACGGGATTATGTGGAAAATATATATATATATATATATATTGCTAGTGGAAAAAAAGACTTTTGGAATTTCTAAGCTGTGTGTATATGTGTGTATGTGTATAGATGTGTGTGATTTAATTTAATTTTTGTGTTTTAATTTTGTGGAGTTGCACGGAATGTGCCACTGGAGATCAAAGTAGATATATATAAATATATATATTTTCCCACAAAATGGAGACCTTAACGGTGGAGCGGGGTTGTGTGGAAAAGAAAATATATATATACACTCAGCGTCATATCTCTGCGTACAGGGCAAATAATTTTTAATTTGTCACTTTGACAGGAAAAATCTTGGGCTAGACGTGTTATAAAAAAATTATGATTTTTGTTACGGATAGTCCCAGCAATTACCTTCACATTCTATATTTTAAAAAATTTGTATCTTCTTTGGTACCCCTATAAATTGTATTTCCCCAAAACCTTTTAAAATAACATGCTTTCAAAAGTTTGCGTACAGCTGGAGATAGTTGCATTTATTGGCCATTTATACGCAATTTAATAAGAGGTTGGATAACCTTTCCGCTTCAAAACTTCGGCGAGACGCTTTGGCATAGAATTGACCAACTTCTCAGTCTCAGCTTCGGCTATTTGGTCCCATACAAGACTCCGAAAGGAAAATTATCCTAAAATTGCATTTGGAAGGGAAAAGCTTGAGAGATATTGGCGGAATCGTAGGTCGCGCACACTCCTCAGTGCAGAGAGTCATTAACAATTATATTTCGACCGGCTCTATAATTCCCAAACTCCGAGAAGGCCGCCCATGCCGTTTAACAAAAAGGGATCGTTATCTTGTTGAAAGATAAATTTGTTCTGCAGCCCCAGCTTGGTTGCGCTTTGGACCAAATTATCCTTCAACAGTTGGATATACACCTTATGCGCGACCTACGATTCCGCCAATATCTCTCAAGCTTTTCCCTTCCAAATGCAATTTTAGGATAATTTTCCTTTCGGAGTCTTGTATGGGACCAAATAGCCGAAGCTGAGACTGAGAAGTTGGTCAATTCTATGCCAAAGCGTCTCGCCGAAGTTTTGAAGCGGAAAGGTTATCCAACCTCTTATTAAATTGCGTATAAATGGCCAATAAATGCAACTATCTCCAGCTGTACGCAAACTTTTGAAAGCATGTTATTTTAAAAGGTTTTGGGGAAATACAAATTATAGGGGTACCAAAGAAGATACAAATTTTTTAAAATATAGAATGTGAAGGTAATTGCTGGGACTATCCGTAACAAAAATCATAATTTTTTTATAACACGTCTAGCCCAAGATTTTTCCTGTCAAAGTGACAAATTAAAAATTATTTGCCCTGTACGCAGAGATATGACGCTGAGTGTATATATATTTATATATTGCTACTGGAAAAAAAAACTTTGGAATTACTTAGCTTGCGGAGAACGATGAAAATAAATCCGGCTTCGATTGGATCAAATGTTGGGGCGTCGTAATGACTTGTAATAAATCGTAAGCTTAGTCTAGAGGCCACCGATTCGGTTGCCAGTGATGCCGAACCAGCTATCTTTGAACCAGCAATCTTCTTGTTCGACATGAACACTGACATTGTACATGAACTTTTTGCATCTTTTTGATATCAGACCTCCAATTCCTGAAATTTCGGAAGAAGCAGTATGTCGTTTTAATCCGAGGGCCTGTACTATACATTCGGTGATGAGCGTGCTCTCTGATTCAGAAACCACTAAAGCGCGGATGACCATTGATTGGCCAGTTTTGTTGTGTATTATTACAAGTATAGTTATGAGACTCATGGCCCGAGTCGATGGGTAAGAGGCCTTAGTGGCTGTGAATTAAGCGATATCTATCACTACCGACGAGACTAGCGCTGTGGGCGAAAGAGATTCACTGGAATGAGTGCTTACAGAAATAGTAGTGGGCACATTATATGCGATGTCGGCTCTTTAGACATTGCGACAGGGTGTGTGCGTTGATGAGGCAGTGCATCGGTCTACGATGGGCATTCGGGCAAAGGAAACTTTGCGGGGAAAATCAGGAGAGCGTCGCAGAATATAGGGTTTTCCGCAATGCATGCAATGTTTTGATGGAAGCTATTTTCCCTATATACTGAGCTCTTGACTGACCTGGTGGGAGTCCGCAGTGTTACGACAAAGTTCGAGTTTTGACAGAGTTGATCCCATGGTTGGACAGTTATAGATTGGAGATTGTTTACTAGATGAAAAATGATCCAATGAGTTGCGTTGCAGAAAAGGATATTTAGACATGTGTGAAAAGCGCCTAATTTAGTATATCGTCATCAGCCCTAGAAAAGTATCGATAAGTCCCTTTCAGTAGTGTTACCAGACTTATAATTATAGGCAGTCGAAATAGAGTCGTACTCCTGGGCAGAACGTGTTAAGACGCTTTATATTCAACCTAATTATCCCATAATAAACCTACACCACTCGAAAAGCCACCCCTTTACAGTTCAGAAGTAGGATTAGTGTAGTTGGATATGTGTGAAGCAGAGGAGTTGTGCCAAAAACTCTAAGAAAAGTAGCGAGAATCGTCGGCGTGGAAAGTTTGCAATGGGATGTGTTCCCAAAGGTCTATGTGACAACGGAAATTGCAGATTACGGATGTGTTCCAGTTCTACGTGGCAGGCGGTTTCAAGCGAAACAGATCGGGAGACTTAGTGAACCCGTGGACTCAAGCAAAGGAGTAAGATCAGGATTCTTAGTGAGCCTGTGGCCGCAGAAGTCTCAAGAGCAGCAGAAGTCTTAAGAGAAGCCAGAGCACATACACACAAACCAGTTGGGAGTGTTGGTGAATTTGACAATTCGAAGAAAATAAGAATTCTCTAGAAGCCGGAGTTCTCTAGAAGCATACAAGGAGTTTGTGTGTATTCGTAGAGTGAGCAAGCAGATGCACAACTTTGTGAGGTACATATAGTTGTCTCGCTTGCACCTAGTAGTCAAAATACCAATAGTTGCCAGAAATGCCGAAGATAGCAGAACTTAAGTGCGACGTATTAAGATTCCTGCTAAGATCAAGAAACGCGTCAGTTTCGGGCACGAGAGCCGAATTGGTTCAAAGATTAATAGAATTTGAACAATCAGAGGACGTCGAGCTGCCAGCATCAGTGGGGCTCACCATGCAGCAAGAAGAAGCTATGTCAGCTCAGTCAGCGGCAATTTCTCAATTGCAAAACGAAATGAAGGAACTAAAGGACATGCTAGCTCAATTAGTTACCGTTCATATGGGAAACGCAGCACCTGCACAGGCAGAAAATTATCAGCAGCAACGGCAGCCAATAATCGATTCGGATATCGACGAGATCAGCAACGAGAGGAACATTCCTGTACAGGCTACCAACAACGTGAGGCAAGCTTCAGTCAAGGAAATTGCCAACACCTTGCCAGAATATGATCCCAGCGACGACAGCGCCATTTCAGTCGATCAGTTCATCGATCGTGTCAACAAAGTGGTTGATGCCTACCAGTGGGACGAGAAGTTCCTGTTACTTGCCATTTATACCAGGCTAAAAGGTCCAGCCAAGATGTGGCTAGATTCATCACCCGTTCTACATACTAGGTGGAAGGACTTCGCCGATGCTATACAGGACGAGTTCGGTGCCAATCCAGACGAAGCAGAAGTGCATTTCAACATGGCCAATGCAACCAGGCGATCAAAGGAGACGGTAAAGGAGTACTGTTTCAGGATGTCAGCCCTTGGGGTGCGGTACAAGCTCAGCGAGGCAGCGATCATCAGATATGTTCGTTCAGGTCTACAGCATCGAGAATTGCAAAATAGTATTGCAGCTATTCATTTCTCAACAATGAAACAACTTCGTGATGCAGCCGAGTCTTATTTTCTTTACAGAGGTAGGCCGAGTACAACCCAGAAACAATATTCAACGAAAGCCAGCAACTTCGAGCAGAAGCAGGACACCGAAGTAAAACCGCCAAAGTCGAAGGAATCCCTGAAGTGTTACAATTGCGGAGAAATGGGGCACTTTGCTAATTCGTGTCCAAAGGAGAGGAAAAAGTCACGCTGTACCAAATGCAACAAGTTCCACGAGCCAAACGGACGTTGCCAAGCTACGAATGTTATGCGTTTAGGAGCCGCAAATCAGGACAATCTGTTCACCCGGAAAATCTGCGTACACTCGCACGATTACAGCGCTTTCATCGACACAGGTAGTCAAGCCAGTCTCATCCGACAAGCAGTTGCCAAGCAAATCAACGCCAAGCGCCACAAGTGCTCTATGAAGATAAGAGGCATTTGCGGAGGTTCACGAATTCTCACAGAAGCAATGACTGTGGATATAGGAATCGATGGGAAGACGATCACAGCAAAGGTGTATATAGCGGACGACGATCTATTGCTAGAGGATTTTCTATTGGGACAGGACGTCATCATCTCCGGTCATCTCGAGCTCAACTTTAAGTCAGGCGAGTCGAAAATACAACAAGCAGTCCATCAGCCGACAACCCCTGTAAATGCTACCAAGATCAAAAAGCTTCTGGAAAATTTTCAGAACGAGAAGGAAAGTGAGCGAATGCGCAGCGTACTGGAGAAGTTCGCCGATGTTTTCTCGACAGGATTGGAAGGCTTAGGAAAGACAAGCGTGGTCAAAGCACACATCACCGTCGAAAGCAATCAGGTAGTAGCACAAGCCCCATACCGAGTTTCCGAGCCAAAGAAGGAAATCGTTAGCAGAATGGTCGACGAGCTGCTAAAACAGAATATAATCACGATGTCAAGGTCAGAGTGCGCCAGCCCGGTGGTGCTCATCAAGAAGCCGAATGGTAGCGATCGAATGTGCGTCGATTACCGCCGCCTGAATAAGCTGATAAAGAAGGAGAATTTCCCAGTGCCGAACATCGAAGAGCGTCTGCAGGAGGCGAAAAGATTTAAGTACTTCTCATCCCTGGATCTCAACAGTGGATACTATCAGATAGAGGTAGCACCAGAGAGCCGAAAGTATACAGCCTTCATCACCACAGAGGGATTGTACGAGTTCAAGCGACTTCCGTTCGGATTGAAGAACGCACCTGCAGTTTTCAATCGACTCATGGCAGAGCTACAGAAGAGGGTGCAGAAAGGCGATATGATACACTACATGGACGACATCCTTATTGGCAGCCAAACATTTGATGAGATGTACGAGAAGCTTGCTAGGATCCTGAAAGTCTTAAAGGAGTGCGGATTAACTTTAAACCTGGGCAAATGTGAGTTATATAAGCAGTCAATCACATTCCTTGGTCACCAGATACACGCAGAAGGAATCAGTCCTGGAGAAATTAAGACGAACGCCATCAGAATGTTTCCGAAACCAGCAAATGTTACCGATGTGAGAAGGTTTTTGGGTCTCACTGGTTATTTCCGAAAATTTGTTGCTGGGTATGCTATAATATCAGCGCCATTGAGAAGTCTATTGCTCAAGGATAAGATGTTTACTTGGAAAACGCCACAAGAAGAAGCCTTCGACGAGTTGAAGAATTGCCTAATCTCAAATCCAGTTGTCATTAGTTATCGTCTAGACGCAGAGCATGAACTACATACGGATGCCAGTGCCGTTGGTTTAGCCGGAGTATTGCTACAGCGTGAGTTGGAACAGCTGAAACCAATCGCTTATTATAGCCGAGCTACTTCCAAACCGGAGAAGAATTATCACAGCTACGAACTTGAGGCTCTAGCCGTCGTGGAGTCATTGGAGCGATTTAAATATTACATTTATGGCAAGAAGATAAAGGTTGTCACCGACTGTAATGCCCTTAAGACGTCGATGGAAAAGAGAGAACTGATACCGCGGATCGCAAGATGGTGGTTGCGTATTCAGGAATTCGACATAGACATCGTTCATCGAGCAGGAACCCATATGAACCATGTAGACGCACTCAGTCGAGCTCCATTCGAAGATGCTCGAGAGATGGATACTGCATGTCTGAAGATAGCAAAGACCATAATCGACGAAGAGGATTGGCTATTTTCTATACAACTACAAGACGAGAAGATTCAGAAAATTGTTGCAGACATGAAGTTGAAAAAGAAAGCTGAAACCGACGAGTACGTGATTGAGCAAGATCGCTTGTTTCGAAAACATAACGACAATTTGTTATGGGTTGTGCCGAAGCAGTTAAGATTCCACATTCTACATGAATGTCACGATAAGGCCGGACATATGAGCACAGATAAGACAATGGCACGAATTCTAAATATGTTTTGGTTTCCCCGAATGCGAAACTATGTAAAAAGCTACATCAAGTCATGTGTGGGCTGTGCGCTTTATAAAACACCAGGTGGACGTCAGGAAGGACAATATCACTACGATGACATCAAGCCGATCCCCTTTTCCACGATACATATGGACCACCTGGGACCATTTCCAAAGAGTTCCAAGAGAAACGAGCATATTCTCGTGATAGTCGACGCATTCACCAAATTCACCATCGTACGAGCAGTGAAAAGTACAGCAACAAAACATGTCCTGTATGTCCTGCAAGAGGTAACCAGCTACCTGGGAATGCCAGATCGCATTGTCACCGATCGTGGAACAGCTTTTACATCCAAAGACTTCGAGAAGTACTGCAAATCAAACAATGTAAAACATATCTTAAATGCTGTAAGGACACCCAGAGCCAATGGTCACGCAGAGCGAACAAACCGAATCATCTTGTCAATGTTGTTGCCATCGAATGACATCGATAAGCGTTGGGATGACAACATTCGATCAATCCAGTGGAGCATCAATACCATGGTAAATAGTACTACTAAATGCTCCCCATTTCAGCTCCTGTACGGGTATGAACCCCGAGATATCTTGAAGAACGCCATTACCAACATCATTCAAAGCCAGGACCAAAATATGCTAACAGATGCGGAATTGAAGCAGCTTAGAGCAGATGCTGCGAAAACTATCAACGATCATCGAGCTACTGCCAAGAAACGATACGACGCCAAACATGCGAAGCCAACTGCCTTGGAGACCTTGTGTTGGTCGAGAATGAGCCATTCAGCACGAGCACATCTCGCAAATTGGAGCCTCGCTATAAAGGTCCTTTTATAGTCAACAAGGTCCTGCCGAACGACAGATATCTTGTTGAAGATATCCCTCACGCACAACGGAAGCAAAGACACTACAAATCGGTGTATTCGTCCGACAAGATGAAACGCTGGTGTGAGCTGCCACCAGAGGAGCCAGATGAAGATGACGATTTGGAAGATGATCCACCCCCTGAATCTTGCGAGGGCGCAGAGATTTGTCAGGAGAGGCCGACTGTGAACAGCGCCTAATTTAGTATATCGTCATCAGCCCTAGAAAAGTATCGATAAGTCCCTTTCAGTAGTGTTACCAGACTTATAATTATAGGCAGTCGAAATAGAGTCGTACTCCTGGGCAGAACGTGTTAAGACGCTTTAAGTTACAATTTTAATATGTAATATATATTCAACCTAATTATCCCTTAATAAACCTACACCACTCGAAAAGCCACCCTTTACACATGTAAATGCGGTGATGCATACTTTTGTAGCTTTGTATCCTCAGCCTTTTCCCTTAATAGTTGGGGCTGATACCAGAGAGTTTGTGATTAATAAACTGTTGCCGTGAATTGAAATACTGTCGAACAACGAGGCCCCAGAATGTAGCATATCTTATTCCAGTAAGGGTCGTCTGCAAATGGAATTTTTCGTATTTTATACAGAGCCGTGCTGTCGTGAATAAGTTGGGTAAAGATTGATTTAAAATCTAATCGTCACTGAAATTGGTTTTACTCTCCCCGCAATCCTTTCAAAAGTTTCGATGTAATAACCATTGCTCGTTGATTGCCAAAAAAAAAATACCCATACCCTTGCCCAATTTCCCTGTTCTCCCTTGCTTCGAGTTTACAGATAGTTTTTCCATTTGGTATGCAGCTGAAAGTCTGTTAACTTCTTCGTTTTGCTCGTCGTTCTGTGCTGCAGTGCATGTAGATTCTAGCGAAAGTACCGTTTTGTGCTATCATTGCCCTTTTTGTGCTCGTCGTGTGGCCAAGTTTGGACCATGTTTAACATGTCCTGGTTATGGTTTATTAACAATTGGAGTCTTATTACTTATCACCTTTCAGTTTTGTGAAACTCCCTTTTTCGAGTGATATAGGTTTTTATATGTATTGTTATTTATTTATTGAATCTTCACCTTTCGGATACTGACAATAAGTGTATCAAATCTTAAAGTAATCTAACTAACAGTGATAAGACTGGTACTGAGTAATGGGGCCCTGAAAATTATTGCTGGATTGGAAGGTCGTTGCGTTGATGGCGAGTTCTGCTGGAAACCCAAGACAAGCTTCTTGCTAGATGATTTGGGTGCACGAACAGTTTTTTTTTAGGTCGTCTTTTGTTTGTCAATTTCATCTTTTATTGCTTCGGATTTTCGATTGTGCCCGCTGTATGATGTCAATGTTGGTGCTGCTCGCGTTCCCCATAGCTGGGAGCCATATGTCCAGATAGGCTTAGGAGTAGAGTTGTAGAGCAGGACCTTATGGACCAGGGGCGATAAAGCGCTTAAGATTCAGTGGAAGGTGTTGGCTTTCAGTTTTAAATATAGTTTCTTGCATACGATGTGTCTTCTCCAGGTTAGGCGTCTGTCGAGCTGGACGTCGATATACGTTACTTCGTTGACTTGGGGATTCGACTATTCAACGATAGTGGAGAGCATCTTTGCCTGTTGAGGGAAAACGTTATGTGTTTACATTTTTGTTCATTTATTTTTATACGCCAATCAGATAGCCAACTCTTAGCTACGATGAGGTGATTGGCTAGTTGTGTTGTTGCTCGTCTTGGGCACCTCGAGCGACTTATGATTGCATTGTCGTCAGCGAACGTAGATGTTGTTAACTTATTCTCTTAACTTATTCGATTGTTGATGTGCCGTGATAACATTCTATACTTCCAGTTATGGTATTATGCGTGTAAGGAGTCATTTTAACAATTAAGACAGACACAATAATAGACTTATTGGTCTGTAGGATGACGGAATTGTGTGGTCTTTTCCGTCTTTTATGATAGTAGATTTTTTCCATTTATCTTCGTCGCTGCGGGCCCAACTACCTGATAGGTTTCTTATAGGAGTGAGTGTTTCGATTGGACGGCTCAGATTCGGGTGAGCCCTCCACAGAGGATGTTTTGTACTGATTGACGAAAGTTTTCCGATGTACCGCAGTTGTGCATTTTCAGCGTCTTTCTTCAGGGCTCGCTTTGGTGTGCGAGTTGCTTCCGTTGCCAAGCTTGGTTTGCCAAGCGCGTCGCAGACGTTTCTTTTCCAGTACAAGCTGTTCCAATTGCAGATTAGTTTTGAAATGACTCATTTGCACATCCTTCGATTGAGGTGTGGAAATAGTGGCTGCCACGAGTACATCTTCAAGTGCATCAGTGGAGCGTTCAATGTCCGCTTCGATGTTAGTTCGCTACTGGGTTAGTTCGGAACTTACATACATTTTATATTTTAACCAATTTGTTCCTTGCGATGTCAGTCTCTGGGGGTGATCTGTAGTTTTTCGGCCTTGAAGAAGTTATTAGCACTGGGGAATCGTCAGATGAAAGGTCCAAAAGCGCTTTGGCGCTTATTATATTGCGTGGAATGTTTTTTGTCACCGCAAAGTCTATTAAGTCTGGGACTTTTCTGGGGTCTGCTAGCCAGTATGTGGAGCTACCTTGTTGCTTAGTTTTAAAATTGCATTATATAATTGCCTTCCTTTGGAAGTCACGAGTCGTGATCCCCAGGGGGTATGTTTGGCAGTTTGATGCCAAGTAATTACTTGCAAACATTTCGTGAAAGTGGTATTTGATGCGTTCCCTGATTAGGGTACGCTTGGATAATCTTTGCTGTGGAAGGTATAGCCTCTTATTTGGAAATTGTTTTTGTTTGTGAGGTGCGCCTCTATCAGTAGCATAATGACGATATGATTTTCATTCAGGAACTGTGTTATATCATGTATGTGCCGGGACACGTCATTGGCGTTGCACATGGTTATTCGTAGATTTGCCATCAAGTATTTGGACTGCTTTGCTGCAAGCAACGTAACACCATGTTCTGGTTTTGAACCAGTGTTTGCATGGTCGTTTTCATAAAGGACATAAATTCCTTCATACTAGTTTTCTACTTAGCTCAAAAAAGTTGATCTAACCTACCAAGTCAGGGCAGTTAATCTTATCTTGAATAAAGTTATAAACTGAGGACAGTACCAAGCATCGTTCTACGATTGGCTATAGTAAAAGAAATAATAGTAGTATACTAGAATAAGAAGATAAAATAAGATTTGCATCCCAGTTAAGGGGCAATAATGTGAATGTTTGTTTTACTGATTCAATGTGTCAATCTGTAATAAAAATAATTTTCCAAAAAGTACATTTTAAGTCCTGCCGCTCAGATAACTTAAGAGCTTCAAAATGTTAGTGGTTGTGGATTTACGTTCAATAAATGCGTATTAACACGGAGATATAATTGATCTACGAAGGTGCTTTTATCGAAAAGCTTAGGGATAGATGACAATTAGATATATGTCAAGCCCCTAACTTGTAACCTTCCGTGAGAGTTGAAATTACAAATAATCACTTCCAAATATGAGAAAATTGGCAAGTTTTTAGAGATAAGATAAACAACTTGTGAAAAAGTTTGCACAAGACGTCACCGCAATATCTAAACAGTCAACCAGGAATACTATCGGGCCCAGTCGAATAAACGACGGTGAGGAAGGATAAGAATTCGGTTTACGCATGGTTCTGCGAGATATTTGTCCTTTCAACGGTCTATGAAATTATTATAACACTGAACATTTAGCACGGCGAATATTGGCCGAGCACTTAAATATCTAAAAAATACAAATTGAGAACCGGTATTTTTATATTTCTCATAAAGTCTGTACTTTTCATATCAAAAGTGTGTCAACACTTTACTAAACCAAGACGATTTATTAGAGATTGACGGATAGTACCAATTAAAAAATAAGTTTATTGCTGTGGAAATAGAGTGCATCGGACATATTATTGCATAAGTACAAATAAGACCAATTAAAGTCAGAAATAAAATTATTTATCCTCAGAAAGTATGCCTTGTGAAAACAATCATTGATTTTTCTAATTATACCCGTTACTCGTAGAGTAAAAGGGTATATTGTATTGGTGCAAAAGTATGTAACAGATAGAAGGAAGTAATACCTATCAATACCTATCGATTGGCCTAGTAAAAGTTTGCCACGCCCACTCTAACGCCCATAAACCCATTTAACGCTTAAGCCTGGCCGGCGCCTACATTTCCGCCTTTCATGGCCCGTGGTACCAATGTCTTGGGGTAGATGTCGCAATACAATAGCGCCATCTAACGGATGACTTTGGACAGCGGCGAAAAACATACAAGAAGGCATATTTGTATTAAGTTGTTTAGCTGAGTAACGGGTATCGAGGCACTCGACTATAGCGTTCTCCCTTGTTTTTCTTCTATTACGGTAGCCGTGTCGATTGTCACTAGAATTGCTGGATGATATGTATATCACGAACAGAAACAAACCTTTGCTATTTGATATTAGCATTTAAATCGTGTTTTCCTATAGGTGGTAAGTTATTCTCTGTGGACCACGTAACTCCAATTATATTAAAGAGTCCTAGAACTACTAACTGATACCTATTGGAAAGCTTATTTGCAACTGAAGATTTGGGGCGTCGGGGATGATCGTCGTTTGGGGGCAGCTTCGTCGGACGTTGCGGCTGTTGCACGTAGCCGGGCAGCAAGCTGGAAGAGAGGGTGAAAAAACACTCGACGATCGCGGTACGCAAAGGAAGGAAAAAAACTCGTGGTGGTTTTCGGTAATAGCGCGGACCGGCCGGGCGATGTATTTCATTAGTGTGACATAGAAAGACTAACTTAAACCTAATTGAGCGCTGCGTTTCAAAGCGCAGTGGAGAGATTCCGGGAGCGGGAAGGCGGGAGAGCCTGGAATCGCAAGCGTCCAGTGCGGGAGAGCGGGAGAGCCTGGAGTCGCGAGCATCCAGTGCGGGCGAGTGGGCATTCGCTAGGAGGGAAGCGCGGGCAGTTTAAACGAGGGGAGAGCAGCGTAAACATTCCGCCCCCCTTGCAATCGCTAGCGTTGCGAAAGAAAAAAAAAAGAAAACAAGCCCACTCCTGTCGTCTAGGCTTGACTGCAGGCGCCGGACAGGATCCACCCGAATGCCGTCTTCTGGGCCACTGGGAGTCCCTCGTCGACCAAATGGAAGCCCGGTCGGATGACCTTGGCGTAGACATCCGCACCCAGGACTACTGATATGGTTGCCGGCAAGTAAAAGCGCTTGTTGGCCAACGGGAGGTCCCCGTATTTGCCGACCACGGTGTCCGAGAGCTCTCGGATGGGGGTGCGGATGCGGACGTTCGGCTCCACTTTCAAGACGACCTCTAACTTGAAGCCGTTGTCGCACTTCGACCGAATTGTCGCCGTGCAGATGCTCTCGTCGCCGACGGTCGTAGTCGGCAAGCGGAACGCGGACGCCAATGATGCGTCGATGCAGCTCGTCGGCGTACACGGGTCGATGAGGGCGGCCGTGTCGAAGGTCTTCAGCCCGGTTTCCAACGTGATCATGGCCGTCGGCAGGACATTGACGCTGTGCCGTTGAAGGATGGACGCCAGTGACGGAGCCGGTGCCGAGGAGACTGAGCGCGGCGGAGAGGCAAGCGCTCTGCGAGTTGGCGGATCTTGCCGGCGCGAGCGCTGCTGAGAAGCGGCGGATGCCGAGCGCCTTGCCGGGGCTAGCGCTTGGCGAGTTGGCGGATTCTGCCGGCGCGAACGCTGTTGATTAGCCGACGGCAGGGGACGCTCGTGCATATGGAGGAGCGTGTGGTGCTTCCCGTTGCACGTTTTGCATTTGTCGCCACTGCGACAACTCCCGTCGGAGTGCTCGTGGGCGAGACAATTTGAGCAGTACTTATTAATAAGCACTGCTCGAAGCCGCTTCTCTGCGCTCAGCTTTAGGAACCTCTGGCACTTTCGAAGCGGATGGATTCCACGGCAGACTCGGCATCGGTAGGAATGTATACCTCGAGTGCGTCTGCTTTCCAATGCCTGAGCGCTGCGTGGACGAGGAACCATGATGTGATCTGGTAGGGAGTAATGGATAAAAAGAAGATGATTTGAGATGCTTAGATGGCGCGGATTGTTGGGGAATTATGTGGAGGATGTTGGTTGAGGAAGACGGTTGGAGGGTTCTCCTGGCAGAAGAACCACCTTGGTCACGGGACGCTTGATAATCCTACGTGCCGTGAGAATGCTGACGACACGGACATTTCCGTCAGCCCCCGGAAAGACAGAGTCGATTCTGCCAAGGCGCCACTCATTCGAGGGCAGATTGTCCTCCTTGACGACTACCATGTCGCCAACGCGGAGATTTGCGGTCGGGGACTGCCACTTGTTACGCTTGTGGAGCTCTTTGAGATACTCCTCTTTCCATCGAGCTTGGAATTGTTGATGGAGCGCCTTTAAGTGTTGCCACCGATTTACAATGGACTTGGATTCCCCTTTTAATTCGGGTTCCACTATGGACAGAAGAGGTCCGCCGACTAGAAAATGCCCTGGTGTCAATGCTAAGAGATCAGTGGGATCTTCAGACATAGGAGATAGCGGTCTGGAATTTAGACAAGCTTCAATTTTTGCTAGGAGGGTTGAAAGTTCTTCAAAGGTGTACTTTCGAGTAGCGGTGGACTTGTAAAACAAGGTTTTGAAGCTTTTGACACCCGCTTCCCACAGGCCTCCCATATGGGGTGCCCCCGGAGGAATGAATTGCCAGTTGAGCTGCTGATGACTATACGCATCAGTCACAGACTCTTTTCGGCTTGTAGAAAATCTCGGGAGAGCAGGGTGGCAGCGCCGACAAAGGTTTTCCCATTGTCGGACTGCACTTGACGGGGACAACCTCTTCTGGATACGAACCGAGCGAAAGCGGCGAGAAATTTCTCGGTCGTCAGATCGGATGTAGGCTCTAGATGGATGGCCTTTGTAGAGAAACACACGAAAACCAACACATACCCTTTTGTAATTAGGCAAGCTCTGCCTGTGTAATTTTTTATGTCGAAAGGGCCGGCGTAGTCCATCCCTGTGTACGTGAATGGCCGGGAAAAAGAGACTCGCTCTTTCGGAAAACTTCCCATCATCTGAACTTACAATCGCTTCTTATGGATAACGCAGACCTTGCAGGAGTTAATAACGGCCTTTACCAAGTTCTTTATTTTCGGAACCCAATATCTTGACCGGGTGAGACGTACGACTAACTGGTTACCTCCATGCAACGTTATGAGATGCGTAAAGTTTACCAGTAGTCGAGAGAGTGCACATTCGTACGGGAGGATTATAGGATGTCGTTCATCATATCGCAAATTTTCGGAGGCCGTTATTCGGCCGCACGCTCTTATAAGCCCTTTCTCATCTAGAAAAGGGTTCAAGGAGAGGATGGAACTTGCCGCGGACACAGGACGCTTTTGACTCAAGCAGCGATATTCGTTAGCAAAATATCTGCGCTGAGTGCTAATGACCATGAGCCGTTCAGCGGCGACAAGTTCTTGGGCTTCTAGATGGACTTCCGGAATCGGCGACTGTTTCCTACATCGCTGGACAAAACGGTGGACATACGCAAGGACCCGTAAAGCTCTATTTAACTTGGAAAAGCGATCAAGGATGTCCTCTGTCGGACTGGACGCAACATGGGCCTTGACAGGACGCCTTTCCACTTCGGTCACCTGTAAATCGGTGCTTTGGGCAGGCCACTGATCTCGTGGCTTTTGCAACCAAGTGGGCCCATGCCACCAAAGGGAGTTGTCGACCAGTTCTTGTAATGGCACGCCCCGACTGGCCAAGTCAGCTGGATTGTGTTCGGATTGAACATGCGACCAATTGGCTGCCTCTGTGGACTGGGTGATCTTTGTTACCCGATTGGCAACGAACGTTGTCCACTGGCATGCTGGTTTGGCTAGCCATGCAAGCACAATCGTGGAATCGGTCCAACAATGGAGTTTCGAGGACAGCATCGGCATATGGGGGAGGATGGATTCGGCCATCTCGGATAGCAATAGAGCTCCACACAGCTCTAGTCTGGGAAGCGACACAGTTTTTACGGGCGCCACGCGCGTCTTGGCCGTGAGAAGATGCACTAGCGTCGTGTGCCCCATCTCGACGCGCACATAGATCGCAGCACCGTACGCCTTTTGAGAGGCATCACAGAATCCGTGATGTTCCACTCGGAATTCTGGGCGGAAGGAAACCCATCTGGGAATTCGGACTTGATCTAGGACTGAGTAGCTTTTAAGGAAATCACGCCACTTTTGGCACAGTTCAATTGGAAGTTCATCATCCCACCCTAGATCACGCAGCCAGATCTCCTGCATGAAAATCTTGGCACAGACCACGAAAGGGGCGAGCCAGCCTGCTGGATCAAACAGCTTCGCAATTTGGGAGAGAACATGCCGTTTTGTGAGTGTAGCTTCGGTGGATAGGTCGGGGAGGGCGAAGAAAAACTCATCGGATGTTGCTTTCCAACGGACTCCGAGAGTTTTCGCCGTGCTTTCCGTATCTATTTCGAGGAAATCGGCATTTAAAAGATGATCGGTTCCGATATGAGCCAGAACTTCTTTGTGGTTGGAGGTCCATTTCCTTAATGGAAAACCAGCCGAATCGAGGGCACTCTGCAACTCGCGAATGGTGAGGTGAGCCTCTTCTGCAGAGTCAGCTCCCGAAAGGACATCATCGACATACATGCAACCACGAATAACTTTACTCGCCCTCGGATGGGTTAGTTGCACGTCGGTCGCCAGCTGTTGCAGTACCCGAGTTGCCAGGAACGGTGCACAATTGACCCCAAACGTAACAGTTTTTAGCTCAAAATCTCGAATGTACCCTTCCCTATCGCGGAATAAGATACGTTGGAACGCTGTCTGCTTCGGATCTACCCAGATCTGCCGGTACATTTTCTCGATGTCAGCACTATACACAAATCGGAAATATCGCCACTTCAGGATCTGGATGGTTAAATCGGACTGTAGGACCGGGCCAGCATGAAGGATATCATTTAAGCTGACCCCATTGTCTGAAGGGCTGGAGGCGTTGAATACCACTCGAAGTTTGGTGGTCGTACTCTCCGGTTTTAACACTGCGTGGTGTGGCAGGTAGTAACATGCTGAATCGTGGGTAGGAAGGACTTCTCTCATGTGATTGAGGTCGAGATATTCTTGAATAACTGAGTCGTACTTGGATTTTAACGTACTGTCCCTTTTTAGCCGCTGCTCGTTTCTTAAGAATTGAGCCAGCGCCTGGGATCTGGAATGTCCCAGGGAGCAATTAATGTTCTAAGGATCTCGAAAAGGGAGACTCACGACATACCTACCGGTTTCGTCTTTTGTGGTGGTCCGAAGAAAATTGTCCTCACAAATCACGTCGGATTCTTTTGCCACTTTTACTGGCAGATCCTCCACCTCCCAGAATTTGGTGAGGAGTTTATCGAGAGACGCTTCATAAGTGTGTGCAACTTGCGTGGAAAAGGATGATATTTGATCATGCCTCGGAGCTGGTACTGGTCCTGTTAGAATCCAGCCGAAAATAGTCTCTTGACCGAGAAGCGAGCCACAGATGTTCGCTCGGGTACCGCTTAGTAGAATGGATGGAAGTATATCGGCCCCGATTAGAATATCTATTTGTGCGCTCTCATAAAACTTTGGATCCGCTAGCGGAAGTTCGGGAAGGTCTCGCAGGAAATGTTGCGGAAGCGGACATGAAGGAAGATTTCCGGCTATTTGTGGAAGCACGTAGGCAGTGGTGTTTAGCTGCAAGCTAGGCCGGGTTGGAGAACGGATCGTGAATTGACAGATCTTTTTGGTCTCAGCGGAGACCGTTTGATTAAGTCCTGAGACCTGTGCTCGGATAACCTGGAACGGCAGTTTGATCAGGTTGAAAAGGCGCTCAGTGATGAAGGTCGCCTCAGATCCGGAGTCTATTAAGGCTCGCGCTTGGAAATTGGAACCTCGATGGCATATATTAATTATAGCGGTGCCTAGGAGGACTGACCTAGTGCCTGCCGCAAAATAATTCTGAAGCGTTGACTGCGTGCCACTGGCAGCCGAGGGACTGAGAGTATTTGGTCTGGATCTGGGCGTTGGCGTTGGATTTGCGCGCGCTGGGGATGGGCTGCCTCGGTGTAGGAGCGTGTGATGGCGGCCGCGGCACGTGAAGCAGTTATGTGCGCTTTCGCAGTCGCGCAACTGATGTGTCCGCGCAAAGCAGTTTAAACACAGCTGTTTTCTTTTTATATATGCGATGCGTTGGTCGACCGTCATCTGGAGAAATTTGGCGCATGTGCGTACAGGATGGTTCTCTCTATTACAGAGATCGCACCCTCTAAGTTGCCTAGGTGCTACCCTTGTCTCGTATGAATTTATTCTTCGAGACGCCGAGTTGGAAATTGATGCCCTGGGCTGAGTCTGACTAGAACCTGATGGTCGAACATCATCGATGGCTTCTAGTGTCCTGTGACGCTCCGTTAGGAAAACGTTCAGCTCGTGCCACGTAGGGATCTCGGCTTTGTTATGGAGGGACTGCTCCCATAGGGAAAGCGTAAGCTTTGGGAGTTTGGACGAGCACATATATACCAAGAGGCAATCCCAAGTTTCGACCTGAATACCGGACATTTCTAGTGCAGTAAGGCAACCCTGGATGGTACTTTGAAGTTCTTTCAAAGCTGACCCAGACTCCTGTGTGACGGACGGTACATTGAAAAGTATCTTTAATTGACTGTTTACTAACAATCGCTTGTTTTCGAAACGCTCAGTGATCGAAAGCCATCATTAGTAAGGGGTGAATTTGAAACTATATTGTGAGCGTCGCCACTCGTTTTAGCATTAAGGTGAAATAATTTTTCGACAGGAGTGAGTCTGGGATTGTTGATATAAATTGCCGTGAATAGATCCCTAAAGGTTGGCCAACGAAGATAGTCGCCGGTAAAAACCTCGGTATCGCACGGCGGAAGCCGGCAGCCTGACGGAATGTATGTCTGAGAAGGATCAGCTGGCGTTGGGGAAGGTTGCGGAAGTTGCGGAGTTTGCGCTATCATGTCTGCTATCTGGGCACCGCACCTTTCGTACGCGCTGTAGCAATACCCGTACTTAGCCTTGAGGACTGGCAAGCTGTCAGCTGCACCTTCTCCGGCTGCTACAACGCATGCGGTACAGGCATCGTATTCTTTTTTGATGCGGATCCATACCTCTCGGATTTCGTCTCGGCGAATATTGAGGACGGATAACGAAGGAGGGACCGCCGAGGGAATATTTATCCGCGATTCCAATTCGGCCAGTCGATCCGAGACTTCAATAAACTGGCTCATAGCGAGTTCGGCCACCGTTGCAACCATTTTTGTGCTGGCTCGCGTGGTTCTTTCGCTGGAAGAAGGAGCCTTTTTGGGAGGTGGCGTCTTGACCTTTTTAGGTGTGGGCGTCCTTACCGTGATTTTTGGTATTTGCGGTGATGGAACAGGGGATAGTTTGTTGGAACTTTCCCTGGACATACCACACTAGGATGCTGTTGGAATGTGGAATGTGCGCGCTGATATTTCGGACAAAAAATCAGAGAAACAATTACGGACCCAATTATGGACCGGTGGAAATAGGATATCGACTAGCTCAAAAAATAGTCGATATGCGTGGCTGAATTATTGTAAAAATATTCGCCAGGCTTTTGGTGGAACGATGGAGCAAGAATGGAAAAAAATACCAAAAAAATACCACAAAATAAAAATACTGAAAAAATACTGGATTGGATGAGGTATTTGTCGTTTAGTATTTTATAGTGGGTGGTTGGCCGAATTAGGATGGGATTGGATGTCCCCGGCAGTGTTTGGAGTTTATTGGTTTTGTTCTTCTTTATTTAAAAAATATATTCGTAGACAAAAAATACCTTGCAGTGGAATGCGGGTGGTATTTTTCCCAATTTTTTTCCCTTTTTTTTTTTTTTTATCCCCAAAAGAAAAAAATTGAGTCTCGATATATATGTAGATTTACCAAGCTCAATAAATAAGAAAAAAATACTGGAATGGGCGTTTTTTTTGGAAAAAATGTGGAACCGAAGAACCAAATTAATAAATCAATAAATTAATAAATTGATTCCACTAGTTCCGCGATGGCGACAGTATTTTATATTTCTCCCCTTTTTTGGTTTCTTTTTTTGGAACTGGCAGTAATTCTCAGTGTTTGTTTAATTTTATTGGAGTTGAACTTGGTGTTTATTAATTTTGTTGGAATTTATTAATTAATTTATTAATTGGATGATTGAAAAACAACTGCCCGAACTTTTGCGGGCTGTGTATTGGTGACGCTGGAATGCGCGGGATTATCGAGCTTTTTGCGGTACTGCAATTCGCGTGTATGTGTAGATGTATGGATGGATAGTGCCCAAAATATGTAAATAAGTAAAACACACTGAGACACAAAAGTTATTTCACGTCGGCTTTAGGAATTTATTTAATATATTTATTGGATGGCCGACGGAAATACTTGAGCTTTCGGAATTGGGGTGTAGTTGTGTAGAAAAATATGTATAAATGTATGTATATATATATGGAATATGTAATATATGTAATATGGATGTAATATATGTAATATGGATGTAATATATGTAATATGGATGTAATATATGTAATCAATATTGCGGAAAATTTTATTGTAAATTTGGCCGGCGTGTATGTGTTGTAAATTTTCGAATTATTGTGGACTGTATTTGGATTTGTAATAATGTAAGCAAATATTGTCACAGCGGATGTACAATAAAAAATTAATATCAAAAAATATTTGTGGGCCGAAATTGGCGGAACACTTAATTTTTTTGTTTCACTTTTTTGTGGAAAATTAATTTGAACTCAATTTTTAAATTGATTTATTTTTTTAAATTAATTTTTTTTTCACTGTACGCTTGACTTTTTATTTGCACACTTTAATTTGGATTTCTACTTTTGATTTTTCTTCGATTTGATGTTGGATGTATATTTAGTGGATGTACGGCCAAATGCGAATATGAAACTTGTACATCAATATGCACACGAAAAGGAATTAGAAAATAGGCAATATGGCCGCACGTTAAAAGAGAACGAAGAAATAAAAGACGGAATTGGAATTGTAATTTACTAACTGCCGTCGTCGGATTAAATCGGATTTGGATTTTAGACAAATCGTACAGAAAGTCAAACGAATTATGTTCTTCGATTGGCTGACTGTCGATCGGCAGTTAATACACAAATTAATTAATTGGCACTTATCTGGCTCGAATGGACCAAAAAATGAAGATTTGGGGCGTCGGGGATGATCGTCGTTTGGGGGCAGCTTCGTCGGACGTTGCGGCTGTTGCACGTAGCCGGGCAGCAAGCTGGAAGAGAGGGTGAAAAAACACTCGACGATCGCGGTACGCAAAGGAAGGAAAAAAACTCGTGGTGGTTTTCGGTAATAGCGCGGACCGGCCGGGCGATGTATTTCATTAGTGTGACATAGAAAGACTAACTTAAACCTAATTGAGCGCTGCGTTTCAAAGCGCAGTGGAGAGATTTCGGGAGCGGGAAGGCGGGAGAGCCTGGAATCGCAAGCGTCCAGTGCGGGAGAGCGGGAGAGCCTGGAGTCGCGAGCATCCAGTGCGGGCGAGTGGGCATTCGCTAGGAGGGAAGCGCGGGCAGTTTAAACGAGGGGAGAGCGGCGTAAACAGCAACAGACTTCATAACGGAAATGATTTAAATAATCAGGAAGTTCAGACAACGGCTGTATATATGAGCAAGTTATGTATTTAGAGTGCTCTGCTGCACAATGGGTCCCTTGTCCGATTAGTAAAACCCGCGTTCTTGGTGTGTACCATGTTTTCACACAGCCAGCAAGTCCTTTTAGACTGGTCAGCCCTAATTACCAGGATGCCTTTTTTACGGAAACAGACCAAATTTTCTCATTATTCTTATTTGAAGCGAGCAGTTATAAAAACAACAAGAGCTTAGAAACTGCACGATTAAAACTTTCTTAAAAAAGTGAGCGAAAGCGTAATTTAAATAAAATACGTGCAATAGCAACACTAAAAAACAAAATCAATTTCTTCTGCTTCAATACACAGATCCAGTTTAAAAAATAACAATAAAACACAGATGAAACCCCACCGTGTGGCACAGAGCCATGCCATGGCAAATATGAAGACTGGCCCTCGTGTTCACATCCGCTTATATAAACATCCAAAGATAATTATAGCCCAAAAGCAATACTTCTTACGCCTTCTTACATGGAGAAGCTGGCATAATTGTAAATCATTTTGTCTTATGCGATGAGAATTTTTAACCAGTTTAGAGAAAAACATATTCGATTTAAAACGTCTTAGTGACGGATATCCAAAAAATCCAACTCAGAATAGAAAGTAGCGATCTCAGTTGCATACTGTTCTAGTACTTCTTTACACTACTAACCCCATCATTGTGCTCTTAAGTCTAGAAAAGCAATGCTCAACTAATACAATTTCTTTCATCTCGTATAAAAAAGCTGGAACGTCTGCTCGCTAAACCTTTATTCCGATAAAAACCTTTGTCACAGTCAATACGTATAGCTCCTGCGAATATCGCAAAGATACACATATCATACGCCAGTGTACTGGGCTTATGAACCTGTCACCACAAGATCCCTATCAATACGTATAAACCGCCAATGCATAAACTGTAAACAGGCAAACAGGCAAACAGGCAACACTGAATATCCCTTATGTATTACAACAGGACCTATGCAGGCTAATCAGCATGCAAAGTGTGCAAACTTCAGTACATGCGTGACGCTTAAGATATTGGCACCGACTAACTCTTCTTGAACTAAGTTTGTAGAAGCGACAACCACTCTCTCTTCCCATTTGCTCTTCTGGTCTATTCCTGATTCCTACATACATTTGTGAAGAACCCGCCTAGGAGGCGTGTACGCCACAATGGCTTCTCTTATCTTTATGATAGTTTTAAGAGAAACTGGAGTTCACAAATATTTAGACATAGTAAGATTAAATAAGTTATATCTAAGTTCAAATCCCAGGGTGGCAACGCTAACCGATATTTAGCCGAGGCGCATTTAATACTAGAAAAGCAAGGAGCTAAGATACCAGTAGTAGGAAAATACTAGAAATCCCGAATGCGGGAACAAGGAGAAAAGGGTACGCGATCACACAATAACCGGACAGCAGGGCTCTTCTCTCGGGATCGCGGAACGAGGCAGACGTGTGATCGGCACACGACTCAACGAAACTTCGAGGCTCCACGTGTAGTCTGCAAGTTTATTCGCAAGGCAGGTCAAACGTGACGCCCAACGCGACCTTTCACAGTTCTCCCATCGCGAGTGTTCCGCCGTTTTGGATTTGGCCAAGCGCCACGCTGTCAATCGCGGGTGAAATTTAAGAGGTTGGTACGAAATAGTTTCTCATACGCTCAGAACGGTGTAGCGGACTCGGGTGAGGATAATCTCAATAAAGTGTTACGATTGTTTAATCATATCTACCGATCGTCGGTATTTCATTTTGTAGTTATTTGACTTCAACACCCGCAAAGTATTCTCCCGGCTCGGCCTCGCCCGAAGGTCCAGCCCGGTGGATTTTCCACCCATGACGCGAGATCCAGGACTTCAACACCCGCAAAGTATTCTCCCGGCTCGGCCTCGCCCGAAGGTCCAGCCCGGTGGATTTTCGCCCTTGACGCGAAACACAAGACAAGGATTCCACTCGTCCACGTTTCCGTCGACGGGGATAAGAACCTTTGGTGCAGACTCCCCATCAAAATCATCCGTTCACCTGTAGAACGGAACTCTCTAGTCCGGTGTTTCGGTGATTTACAAATTTCTTGTAAAGGACTCTTGGATCCGACTGAGATCTGTACCCCGGCCGAGAAAACATCCTTACAAGTGGCGCCCGAGCAGGGACGCCGAGACTAGCTAGAGATTTATCCCGAGACGGGACCACAGGAGGGACGGACAAGAACCGCGAGGGACCGCAACTTCGGCGATCACCGAACCCCTTTCGGAACTTGGAGAGTACTACACAGGCAGGACACGTGACTCACCGGATGATCGGGCAAGAAACCTCGCGAGTGGACGTGCAGCGTGCCTGCGGCCGTTGTGGTGAGAACGGACATTTCCGTCGCGGCTATCCCAACCCACTTTTGTTGTGATTGTGGCCGGGTGGGAGTGCTAACTATAGAGTGCTGCCGTCGAAATGCCTCGGGAAATGGAGGACGTCTCCGCCGGAATCCGAGTACGGCAGAGACGAACGATGCAACGGCCCGACCCCAACAAAACCCCCGTTAAGGATACACGGTGGGCTCATCACAGCAGCGATAGAAGTCGGAGGAAGGTGGGTAGACGCCACCGTTGATACAGGGGCATCGAGGCGTTTCGCCAGTGAAAGTTTTACAAAGCTGGTTGCACGCGCAGATGAGGTTCGTAAAGTTGTCACCAGAATAGCGTTGGCCGATCGGGCACCACAGTTCTCTTACCCATGTTGGTGATGCCCACCATGTTGGACCGAGTGATACTTGGGATGGATTTCCTCAAAGCAGCCGGGACGCGCGTGCGATGTGGGCAGGCCACCCTCGAATTGCGATCCGAACCCCAAGCAAGAGGGGATCCTTTGTTACAACCAGTGCTCATACCTCCGAGGGACGATCGAGAAGCAGCGGTACACTATGACAAGTTTAGGGTCCAATTGGGGACTGCCAGACAAGGACTGCCTACGTGGGACGCGGCCACGACAAAAGACACAGGGAAAACTGCTAGGACGGAGGCGGAGGACCACGACAAAGGGCGACAGATTGTACCATTGAGTCCGAGGCAACAAGGCTTCCTCGAACGAGAGTTAGCTTTGTTCGAGAGTCTCCAGGGAGTATCTTAGATCGCCGAGCATCTCATCGTCATGCGCGACGATAAGCCCTTAAAGCAAAGGTATTATCCCAGGAACCCCGCGATGCAACACGTCATCGATACCCAAGTAGATGAACTGCTCCGCGCAGGAGCCATCGAGCCTTCCAGGAGCCCACACAGCGCACCGATCGTATTGGCAAAGAAAAAGGGGGGCGATTGGCGCATGTGTGTCGACTATCGACAGTTGAACGCACACTCAGTGCCCGACGCCAACCCTGTCCCGAGGATCAATCAGATCCTGGAAAACGGCTATTGGCAAATACCCATGGCCAAGGATAGTCGTCAATACACGCCCTTAACGGTTCCAGGTCGGGGACTATATCAATGGAAGGTCATGCCCTTTGGCCTGCACTCCGCCAGCGCAACGTTCCAACGTGCTCTGGACAGTGTGATTGGGGCGGAGATGGAGCCGTTTGCTTTTGCCTACTTAGATGACATTATTGTCGTTAGCGCTACGGAGGAGCAACACCTCGCTCACCTCGCCGAAGTGTTTCGCAGATTACGGGCGGCAAATTTGAGGATGAATCCAAGGAAGTGTACATTCTTCAAACAGAAACTGGTTTACCTCGGTCATGTGATCAGCGGCGAAGGGATTCAGACTGATCCTGAGAAGGTGTCTGCGATCAATGGGCTGAAGATCCCCACCAACCCGAAGGAACTACGCCAATGGATCGGGATGGCATCCTGGTACCGGAGATTCGTCCCGGGCTTCGCGACCATCGTGCAACCGGTGACCGCATTGCTGAAGAAAGGCCGGAAGTGGACATGGGGACCGGAACAGCAAACCGCCTTGGAAGAGATTAGAAGATGCCTGACCACCGCCCCCGTGTTGGGTTGTCCGGATTTCGACCGGAAGTTTGTCTTACAGACTGATGCGAGTGACATAGGCTTGGGAGCGGTTTTACCATCATCTGGGACATCAGGAAGATGCGAGGTTGGAGGGCTACCGATTTGAAGTCGTTACCGATCACTTGGCTCTCAAATGGTTAAATTCCATCGAAAGTCCTTCCGGCCGAATAGCGCGCTGGGCTTTGGAAATACAACAGTTCTAATTCGACGTGCGTTACCGACGAGGGAAGTTGAACGTCGTGGCTGATACGCTTTCCCGACAGCCCTGTGAGGTACTTCAAGGCGCTATCGAGCTCAAAGACCACTGCCGATGGATCAGAAAGATGAAAAACAAGGTACGCGACGAGCCTGAGAAGTTCTCTGACTACATGTTGGAGAACGGTCAACTCTATAGGAACATGGGTTACCGAGCAGACGACGAGGACTACTTCCCGTGGAAACTCTGTGTACCCACTCCCTGCAGAGCCCTTATACGAGTGTCATGATTCCCCGACCGCAGGACACTTGGGTGTCCGAAAGACGATCACCCGCCTGTCGCAAAGATATTTCTGGCCCGGCATGTACCGCGATGCAAAACAACACATTCGGCACTGCGAGTCGTGCCAAAAATTTAAAACCGTTCAGGGCAAAGCAGCAGGGAAAATGCTTACCCGTGTCGTAAGCAAACCCTTCGACATTCTCTGCGCTGACTTTGTAGGTCCGCTGCCCGTATCGAAACAAGGGAACTCGATGCTTCTCGTTTTCCATGACGTGTTCTCCAAATGGGGAGAGTTGATCGCACTCCGGAAAGCCACCGCTGCGGCAGTCCAGAAAGCGTTTCGGGATCGTATACTCGGGCGAGTGGGCACTCCCCGGAAGTTCATGTGTGACAACGGAACCCAATTCACAAGTCGGGCCCTAAAAGACTACTTTGCTAAGCTCGGCGTGGAAGTCCAGTACACGGCTCCGTATTTTCCGCAGGAGAATCCCACCGAGAGGACCAATCGCACGGTGAAGACGCTGATATCTCAGCTGTCGAAAGGAGACCAGAGTACGTGGGATAATATGTTGCCGGAGATTTCCCTCGCTATCAATAGTAGTGTATCGGACTCGACTGGGTATACTCCCGCATTTCTCACCTAGGGACGGAAGCTGCGCTTACCTGCGATGCTGTATGACGAACTCACCCCTGGATCAGTGGTCGCGCATACAGGTCCTGAAGACAAGGCATCACACCTCCAAGGGATCTTCGACATCGTGCGATCGAACCTGCAACGAGCATCTCTGGAGCAGGCGAGGCACTGTAACCTCGGGAGACAAGTATGGCTGCGACAACATCCCTTATCAAAAGCGATGGAGGGATTCGCCGCCAAACTCGCTCCTAAGTATGACGGTCCCTACACCGTCACGAAGTTCACATCGCTGAACTTGGTAGAGCGGCTCACCGAATGGGAGGATCGTGTTCTGGAGCAAGTCCTCACAGATCTGTCAGGAGCTGACTCCCCCGGGCCTGTTGCCGACGCGGTTCTCATGCGCACGCAGATGGCGACGGAATCGAACGCATCGTTCGTGGCTGCGATGGAGGTGCACCAATCGACAGGAATGGAGGACGACCTTCGCCCATTACCCGAAGGTTGGATCGGGGGAAACAACCTACGGAAGGTGGCAACCCGGATCGGTCGTGGGCGTCGGGTACGAATAGCCGTCGGAGAAGGCGCTTACAGGTTTACCGCACGATCAAGAGCGATGGGCGCCTTTTGCTCCGCGTGAAGAAAGGGAACCCGCCTAGGAGGCGTGTACGCCACAATGGCTTCTCTTATCTTTATGATAGTTTTAAGAGAAACTGGAGTTCACAAATATTTAGACATAGTAAGATTAAATAAGTTATATCTAAGTTCAAATCCCAGGGTGGCAACGCTAACCGATATTTAGCCGAGGCGCATTTAATACTAGAAAAGCAAGGAGCTAAGATACCAGTAGTAGGAAAATACTAGAAATCCCGAATGCGGGAACAAGGAGAAAAGGGTACGCGATCACACAATAACCGGACAGCAGGGCTCTTCTCTCGGGATCGCGGAACGAGGCAGACGTGTGATCGGCACACGACTCAACGAAACTTCGAGGCTCCACGTGTAGTCTGCAAGTTTATTCGCAAGGCAGGTCAAACGTGACGCCCAACGCGACCTTTCACAGTTCTCCCATCGCGAGTGTTCCGCCGTTTTGGATTTGGCCAAGCGCCACGCTGTCAATCGCGGGTGAAATTTAAGAGGTTGGTACGAAATAGTTTCTCATACGCTCAGAACGGTGTAGCGGACTCGGGTGAGGATAATCTCAATAAAGTGTTACGATTGTTTAATCATATCTACCGATCGTCGGTATTTCATTTTGTAGTTATTTGACTTCAACACCCGCAAAGTATTCTCGCGGCTCGGCCTCGCCCGAAGGTCCAGCCCGGTGGAATTTTCGCTCTTGACGCGAAACACAAAACAAGGATTCCACTCGTCCACGTTTCCGTCGACGGGGATAAGAACCTTTGGTGCAGACTCCCCATCAAAATCATCCGTTCACCTGTAGAACGGAACTCTCTAGTCCGGTGTTTCGGTGATTTACAAATTTCTTGTAAAGGACTCTTGGATCCGACTGAGATCTGTACCCCGGCCGAGAAAACGTCCAGGGACTGAAACCGATTGGAATACCGGTTTCGGTTCTTATAAAAATTTGTTTGCGGTTCCGGTTCCAATTTCGGTTCCTAAGAAAAATCGCAAAACGATTCCGGTTTCGGTTCTGGTTCATAAAAAATATTACAAATCGGTTCCGGTTCCAGTATCGGTTCCATTTTTTTAATGTATAATCGTGTAGAAAAGTAGATTTAAAATCCGAGACTCATTCTCAAAAAAAGAATATCGGTTTCGGTTCCGGTTTCGGTTCCACAGTATGCCAAATAATCGGTTCCGGTTCCAGTTCGGTTCCATCGAAAATTAAAATTTTGGTTTCTTTCCGATTCCGGTTCCGTAAAAAGGAAACGGTTCCGGTTCCGGTTTCGGTACCGGTACCCGTTCTCTTCAGTCCCTGAAAACATCCTTACACATTAAAGACATACTCCAATCCTCACAATTTATTCTTAAATAGAGTACTGCAATTCACACAAAATTGCTGAACAATATAGCTGTCACTAACAGCGACTAGATGTTTCCTAAGCAAGCACAATTAACTCCCTAGGGATAAAATGGAAATGCGATGTTTTGCAATATAGCAACAGATCACCTACCTTATACAAAGTGATAACAAAAATATTCCATGCATCCAACTTGTGTCACCGGCTTTACGCTGCTCCAATCAAGAGTGGAACGTGTTCGTCAAGCTAATTCACTTGAAACAGATTTCTCAGCTCACTACGAGCCATCAACACACTCAGCATACCCAGATTCCGAAGCACTGTTTTTAAGATTTCCAAATTGTAGGCAGCTTTGTGTCCGACATGTGGTCCTGTAGTCTTAATAAAATATAAACTAAGCTTCAACTTAAACTAAACAATGCATGTATCAACATCCCGGGCCTCCCGAAAACAGTTCTGCTAACTTGGTCCAGTCATCTTTCCGGTAGACACTTTAGCCTTAAGTCAATCTAGTTCATGACAAGCTTCCAATACAAGGGCTAGTTCTCTTGACAAGTACCCTTGACATACAACTGGATTTTTCTTGGTATTTACATGATGCCATGCACTGCGCGATAAAGCTTCGAGTATTTCCGACGTTCTATTGGCGACAAATGTTTTTAACTTCGATGAACAAACCTAAAACTATGGTTAAGTCGCACCAGGTATATATTTCGATATTCTTGTGTTGTAGAGCAGCCTTGATTGATATAACTAGTCGGCTTAGTAGCAAAGCGCCGCACAGTTCGAGGCGCCCCAGTGATTGCTGCTTCAGCGGAGCAACGCTGATTTTTCCTGCTTTGATTGAAACAAATAGGGTGCCATTTGTTGGCACCAATTTGCTGTAGACGACTGTGGAATAAGCTTTGATGGGGGCATTAATTCCACCAATTTGCGAATTTTCGTATCCCAGCCTATACGGAAGCAACATTTTTAATTTAACTACAACTGAAGACAGAACTCCCAGCGGATCAAAGATGCGTGGATTCAATATGCTGAAAGTTGCAATGATTGGGAGCCACCCAGATCTGTCCTTACATCTGTACTTAAACATCCTGAAGCGTATACAAATTGAGAATAAATTTCCCAGAATACTTGGTCCAAGTGTGAAGCGCTTTGTTCAAGGACTTTCCGTTTATATCCTAAAATAAGCCATCAAATACCACTCTTCATTTTTGTGTAATTACTGGATGATGTGGCAGGTAAAAACTTGTCTTTTTGTTAATATCTTCTGGCATGTAATCTAAAGTAAGACGTACGAATTAACAAGGACTAGAGCTGTTGGCAATGTACTTTTTCGAGAGCCTTGGAGCGGTGTAGTTGTTGTTGATCAGGTGTACGAGAATTCAGCTCTTGAAGTGACTTACGCACGTGCGATGTGGCTGATGGTCACTGTTGGCTGTGTCCTGGTCACAGCGGCTTGCGAAGTTGATTTTCCATATGCAGCAGAAAGTGATGACAAATCTTGCATGAGTATTTGATTCACACCTTCTTGAACCATGCCCAAGCTTAAGGCAGTTCAACTGCCAACAATGTGCCCTTACAAATGTACGCCTCTGTACGATCGATAAGTCACCAAACTTCGGGCAGGTGTAGATCTTGTGATCCTTAGAATTACAAGCCCCTTCTTCCGTTGATACTAAAGCGTATTGTTTGCCGTGGGTTAACCTTGAACTCTGTGTCAGTCTCACCTTTGCTTAGCTCGAATTCTTCGCAGCGTCGGTCTAAACACTTAAGTAAATCGCCTTGCAACGGGGATTACAGTTTCCGATTTCCTTCAATCCATATGCGACGAGTTTAAATCTCAATCTTGGCCAAAATAAAATGTATGATCAAGCCAGTTTGTTTGCACTGCTACATCCAAACAATCACTATAGCTCCGTTTGTCACCTTACGCAGAATTGTAACATCTGCTCTGGATGTCGAAGGCAAAGACACAACTACATCCAGCAGAGTATTGACAAAGTGACGTCTATTATAACGCTCAATCAGACAAGTGGAAGCAGCCTCGTAAGCTGAATCTTAAAACTTAATAAATCTTCTACGGAAGGTGATTCCAGTTCCTGATTTCCTTCAATCCTTTTGCGTCGACGACGACTTCCCTTACATAGATCTTGTGACGTCTTTAGCAAACGCGAATGGAACTTTGCAGCCTACAGAAGCTTCAATTGATACATGTTAATCGATAACATAATCAGGTTTCAGGTTTTGGGTGGACTTATTTTGAATTGTCAAATTGTGGGCAAACTGTGTGTTTCTACTGTAGTCTTAATAATAATAATAGAGATTGTGATACAGCACGAAAATATATCGAGCTAATGTTATAAAAAAACCCAAGCTAGTGTGGCCAAATTAATCCTTCAAATTCAAACTAAACTTATAACGGCTGTAATGCGTTTCTGTTACGAAATTTTTTGCTTTCTGTTACGAAGTCAGCAGTGCTTAAATTTGTATTATGGTTTCAAGCTGGAGTAAGGTTGTACTGCGTTGAAGAATCGGCCGGGTGATATATTATCGAAATATTTTTAAATATTGAAATCTGGCTATATGGCTATGCATATATAAATTTTTTTTAGTATTGCTCCTTGGAATTGTTACAAAGGTTTTAATCTCACTAACGGAAAATAGTGTAGTTTAAGGAAAAATTACGGATTGTCAAAATCACGAGATTTTTTATTGCTATTTATTTTGCTTGCCCGTCCGATTCTGGAGTGTCTACCGGCTAAAGTCCACTTTGAGCAATTCACATGGACCGCAATAAATCGATAAAATAAAACGTTATACTTTTTACTTTGTTGCCACTTAAATGGGATGCAAATCTTATATTACCTTCTTATTCTAGTAGACTACTGCCAATAAATATACCGTCCCTTGTCAACGGTACAAATAAGCAGATTAACTAGAAATAATATTCCCCGAATAATAAATTATTCTGGATCTAACTATGACTTGCATGAGTCTTTTAAAATTTGATGTTCTGACTTTAAGAAACTTTTTCCTTCCATCTAAAATCTTTACCTTCTGCAGCCTTTATAACGATTGATACCAATAAATTTTCTATTTATATGCGTATTTGTATACCCTTGCAGAGGGTATTATAATTTTGGTCAAAAGTGTGCAACGCAATGAAGGAGACATCTCCGACCCAATAAAGTACATATATTCTTTATCAGGATCGCCTCCTGAGTTGATTTAAGCATGACCGTCTGCCAGTCTGCCTGTTCGTCTGTCTGTTTCTACGCGAACTAGTCTCTAAGTTTTAAAGATATCGAATTGAAACTTTGCACTCACCCTTTTATCCTTTGCATGCGTATATAAGTCGGAACAGCCGAGATCGGCCGACTATAGCTGGCATATAACTGAACGATTGGAATCGCCATAACTTTGGTGATGTAAAGTTAAGAAGTTGGAATTATCTATGGGTTTTATTTTTGGCCAATCAATCCGACCTACCAAATTTCATAAGGGCCGGCCGACTATATCCTATAGCTCCCATATAACTGAACGATTGGAAACTTTGGTGTTTGTAAAGTTAGGAAGTTGGGATTTTTTATGCGTATTAAGAGTGCATCATATGAATAATTCTGGAGAATATAATTTACAGAATATTCTGCAGGGGTATATCAACTTCGGCTCCGCACAAAGTTAGCTTTCCTTTCTTGTTTCCTGTATTTTTTATTTGGGGTCTATCTTCTCAATTCACGACTGACGGGAGGGAATTATGGGGTTTTTTTTAAAAAAAAAATAAATTAAAAATTTTTTTTATAAAAAAAAAAAAAAATTTTTTTTAAAAAAAAAAAAACAAAAATATTTTTTATAAAATTTTTTTTTTTTTTTGTTTATTTCTGTATATATACATGTTTAAAAAATTTAAAAACTGTACAATAAAATATATTTCATACTTTTATTTTAATCCTGACTAAATTAAATTCTAAATATATAAATATATATATATAAATAAATATATATATATATAATATAATAATATAAATATATATATATATTTTTTTAGAAAGGACCCTTTGTGACCTGCCATTCAGATACCTTGAATATATTTAAAAAGATCAACTGGATACCGAATCTTTTTTAGCTGCTGATCCTAGCCACATTTGAGGATCTGCTGCCGTCAGCGTCTGATCCGCCGGAATGCTCTGTTGTTCTTTTGATTTCGGCTGCGGGGCGTTCCCCTTTTGCTGCTTACCATCAGCGGCCTTTTTGCGCTTAGGGGACTCTTCTAATAGCTTAAGACTATTAAACTACTAATCCAGCGCAGAGAGGAGATCATCAGCTCGTCGAAATTATTTATTTTAATACAACCCACCAATGGGATTAAGTCAGAGAGCAGAAAAAAAACACGACCGTTCATTTTGAAAGTCAAAGACGATATTTATTTTGGAAAGGGAAAAACTTCCCAAGAAGCACGCCCAAAAACGATTAGCTTATGCCGGCAAAGAGGTGATCAAAGAGGTGGAATCTTCTTAGAAAGATTTCTTTTGATAAATTTGGATCAGGAGACCTACCCAAGAATATTCTGGTCGCGGTAAAAGCTTCGCGGTTTTATTTGATGACGAATTTTAAGATTCCCCATCACAGCTCATGAATGGTCGTTCGCTATCTAAGACTTCCACACAGAGCAAACTTAGTCGTTGTCGGACGTTTTATCGTTCCTCCATCTGATCATATTTTACTCGTGTAAACTACACCGCTTGAACTGATCTTGTGTCATTTTGACTAGTTTTTGGTGGTCGTTATTATAACGAAAAGCTTTGAAAATATAAAACAGTGACTTATACGTATTTCGCATTATTATATTATCTGAAATCGTTTTGCGTGTTTGCTTTGTTCTACTCTATTCTTGAGATTACCGCAAACTTCTACACTTGTGTTGTTGTTGATGCATTTGCTTGCTCATCGTTTCGTCGCGAACTCTCACATACGCGTAAAGCTTATCAGCGACCAAACTGCAAGCTGCGCTTACTACATCTACGTGGTTTTTCTACGCGTATTTATCAGACAACAATATAACAATTTAGTATGTCTGCCTGCTGCATGAAGCCTTGCCTTTTAAATGGTAAAATCACCTCTCGACATCCCACAATTGGTTGCTGGCTGTGTGACAACATTGCTCATCCTAAATGTGCCGACCTTGGGCACAGTGCTGGCCTAATTGCAGATCGGACTAAATCTAATTCTAACCTGGATTGGACCTGCCCCAGTTGCCATCATATTAAAGTCAATATTATGGCTTTTATTAGGCAAACCGATGTGGAGTACCAGTCCTTATTGGCCGGATTTAAGAACTTATTTACTCGGTTGAAAAGGCTGAATCCAACTTTAAAGTCCGTGTGGCTACCAGGAATGCCTCTACTGACGTTGCCGACGGCTGCACGGCGGACGCTTCCTCTGGACCTACTCCTGCTGCTGCTTATTTTGGACCGCCCGATCGAGTCGCATCTTCTGATCTGCAACTTGTCAACAATGTCCCGGCCTATACGCCGCGTGCTGCTGCAGCTGGTATAATTTTGACTCCTCCTAATACGAACACGGGATCGTCGCAGCCAACCTTATCTGGAGTTGCTCGTATGGAACCTAAGCCCTTATCGGGCGTTGCACAAAAAAAGCTAATTTTTGTCTCTCGCCTTACCCCTGGTGCTTCTGAAGATGACGTCAAAAACTACCTAAGCAGCAATCTGAATGTTTCTCGAGTCGAACTTACCGTCTTGAAGTTCAAGTTTAAGCAGAGACGTGAAATATCTTCGTTTAAAATTGGTCTTCCTGAGGAACATCTTAATAAGGCTCTCGATGTTTCTAAACATGTTATTGTTCACGAGTATGTAAACATGCCTAATCCTCCGGTCCACACGCCTCAGATTCCTTCAACCAACGTTCCAAAAACTAAACAATTCTTTTTCCCTACACTACCAGAACGTTCGCAGCTTATTGTGCAAACTTAGTAAATTGCACGTCAACAGTGCATCATTTGATGCCCATGTGATTGCTTTTACGGAAACGTGGCTTAATTCCTTTGTGTCTGACTGCGAAATATGCTATCCCCAGGCATCGTCGAAGTTCCTTGCAGTTAGTGGGTGGCTGGAGTTCTCTTACAGCGGCTATCTTGTCTGGGTCGGTGTGGATTCCATCTGTCTGGGGCCACCGGGATCTGCCAATAACCGCTTTTTAGATCCAGCGTCGAGATAAACTTAGCGTTGCGAAGTCGTTCCAAGATGTGTCCTATCCGCGGTAATGGATAGGCGTCGGACACCGAGTGCGCGTTGAGCTGACGGTAGTCCACGCACATGCGCACATCTTCTGTCTTCTTGCCGACGAGGACGATGGGTGCGCTGTGAGGACTCCGGGAAGGCTCGATGCGTCCGTCGCGAAGCAGTTCATCAACCTGTTCGTTAATGATTTTCTGCATGGCAGGGTTCTTTGGAAAGTACCTCTGCTTGATGGGCTTGTCGTCCTTCATGACAATCCTATGTTCGGCTATGTGAGAGGTACCGGTCATATGCTCGAATGGAGCGAGTTCCGCTTCGAAAAAGGCTTGGATGCGGGATTCCTCGGGTCCTTCAGTGATGACCGTTGCTAGGCTGGCTGTTACCTCTTGGGTTTGTCCCGGTGGGTGGGTAGTCATTGGTGACTTTCGAAAGGGGTTGTTTTTCCGTGCTGCGGCGGCGTCGGCCAATGGTTGTAAATAAGAAGAGTTATTCCCTGGTGGCGGCGTGGGTCGGGGTCGCGGTGTTACGGTGTGGGTCTCCACTTGTAGAAGTGCAGGCTCATTGACTTGTATTCGAGACGCCGATCGTCGAGGAGCTGCCACGGGTGGTACCGTGCAGCGTGGTGATGGTGTTGGTCCGACGGCGCTTGGACTGACGACTACCCGTGGGGTGACGATGGGTGGTTTGCTTCTGCTTGTTAGCGGCGAAGTGCAGTAGGAGAGAGACAACTGGGCTTTCCCGCACTGGATAGTGGTCTTGATCCCGCAGAGGAAGTCGATTCCGAGGATGATCTCGTCCAAGATGGACGGTAGCACTAGCAGTGTGGTCTTAGCCGTATCCCGTCCTAGGGTTACGGTGGTGGTCAGGGCGTGGGTGACGTCGGTGGTGGAGCCATCTGCCAGGGCAATCCTCGTTCGTACATTCCGGCGGTTATTGGTACTCCCAATGTCGTCGGCTATTTTCGCGCTGATGAAGCTCCTTGACGCCCCGGTGTCCAGGGTGGCGTGAAATATCTTCCCTTCGATGCTGACCGTCGCCACGATGCGCCCCCCTTCAAACCGTAAAGGTGGGGTTAGTTTTGGGGTCCTTGGTGTGTGGTCCTCGCTGGTTCCCCGGATGGGCGAGGACTCGGTCCGTTTCCCGGGTTTCGGGCACGACAGCATTCGTTGGTCCGCACTCCCCTTCTTCCACACTGCCAGCAGAACAGGACCTGGGGATTGGGGCACTCTTGGCGGAAGTCTCCTGTCTCCCCGCAGCGGGAACAAGCGTTCCGGACATCGATGCGGTGTTCAGGTACCTGTGCCACCATTCGGTTTGTCGCTGGGGTGACTGGAAGTTCCAGGGGGTGACTCACGTTTCCTGTGGATGGTATGGGAGCTGGAAATCGTCGGGGTTGACGGTGTGGCATAGCTGCGAGGAAGTTTGTATGCAGGGCTCGGTCGCGGTCGCGTGTGATCTCATAGGCCGTGGCCCGTTGGATCAGAGTGGCCAGATCCTCAAAGTCTTGTCGCCTCACAAATAACTGGTATTCCGGTCGAAGGTTCTGGTAGAATCGTTCCAGTTCCTGTGCCGGAGTAAATTTGGCTCGCTGCATCAGGAGTCGGAGCTCCACTACATATTCTTTGCAGCTCTCGCCCGGTTGCTAGTATCTCGTCCGGATCGTGTCTTCCAATCGTTGGAAGTATTGTGGTGGGAGGAAGAATTCAAGAAATTCTTTCGTGAAAATTTCCCACGACACGTCCTGCATTTGGAAGGTGCGGTACCAACTTTCCGTTTTTCCCGTAAGCAATCGCATTTGTGTTCCTTGTCGGTCGGTTGCCTGGTGGTACTTCCAGTCTTAAGGGGGTGCTCCCGGTGTCGACGAATGCTATGCTTTGCTTCTGTTCCCGGGGTTCTTGTCCTCCCAGAGGGGTCGGGGATTTGTCCCTGGGTGTGGCTGCTTCTGGGAACGTACTAGCCAATTCCTTGGCTCGGTCCAGGAGTTCCGGCTCTAGTTCCTCCCGGGTGAGGAAAGTCGCTAGCCGACTGCGCAGTTCGTCGACGGTTCCCCCTTGGGGTAACCCGAACTCGGCTAAGAGGAGTTGGAGTTCCTCCTTGCGGCGATACGATATCCATCTTACGCCCATGGTTTCGGAGCGACAGAGAGCGGAGGGGGGGGGGAAATGAAAAAAAAAATTTCGTACCGTTTGATGGTGTACGCGGAAAAATTTTGGGGTGAGGGTACCGAATATTGATAGGACTCGGGGGTCCTTTTTGGGCACGGTGCTAGGATTCGGGCTAAGATGCCGAATGTTCACAGGACTCGGGGGTCCTTTGGTTGCGCGATGCTAGGATTCGGGCTAGGATGCCGAATGTTCACAGGACTCGGGGGTCCTTGTTGTGCACGGTGCTAGGATTCGGGCTAGGATGCCGAATGTTCACAGGACTCGGGGCTCCTTGTTGTGCACGGTGCTAGGATTCGGGCTAGGATGCCGAATGTTCACAGGACTCGGGGGTCCTTGTTGTGCACGGTGCTAGGATTCGGGCTAGGATGCCGAATGTTCACAGGACTCGGGGGTCCTTGTTGTGCACGGTGCTAGGATTCGGGCTAGGATGCCGAATGTTCACAGGAGTCTGTTGTTCGCGACGATGTTCCCCGCTTGAGGGCCGGAGCTTGACTGACTCCTGGTAGCCCGGTGTGCTCCTCTTATAGTCGCCGGCCACGTGTCCACCGCGTTCGGGACAGCGTGGGAAGCGAGAGAGGAAAAAAAAATTTTTTTTTTTGTTTTTTTTTTTAACCACACAGATTTATATTTCCCTTCCCGTTTGCCCAGAAAAAAATTCCAGCGTGCTCCGGGACCCGACAAACGAGCTTAGCTCCGTCGTGATCCACGGCCGCTACGTGCTCCGGGGCCGGCAATGGCTTCGGATCCGACAAACGAGTGCAAGACTCCGTCGTAATCTTGGGCCACCACTCTGTTTCGTAGAGGGAAAATTATACATGAAGGAAAATTCTGTGTGTGTGTGTAACAAAAAAAAAATTCGTCTGATCTTAGGGTCTGGGTGTCTATCTCATGGGTCTTTACGCCATATACCCCAACAAAAAAAATTTTTAATTTTCTTGAGAAAAAAATTATATGTTATTTGTTATTATTATTATTATTTGTTTTTTTTTGCGGAAAAATTATTTAAAAATTTCCCGTATCCTTGAAGTCCCTGTTCGGGCGCCATGTAAGGAAGTTCTTGGGCTGGGATATTGTGCTCAGGGCTCCCAGGGTCACTTACAATAATTTATTTCAGTTCAAGGACTCAAGGGAGGGGCGAGATAAAAATGACCCAATTCAGACTCCGTGGCCGGAACTCACAGCGGGTTTGGATCCGACAATCGAGCAGAGCTCCGTCGTAATCCCTACCTGCCACGCGCCTCGGAACCCGCAATGATCCTTGGATCCGACAAACGAGGCTAGCTCCGTCGTAATCCTTGGCCACCACGCGGTCCGGCAACGACCGACAAAAAAAAAGCAACAAAGAGAAAAGGAAGAGGGGTTTGTGGGCACTGTCACCCAGAGATGCCGACCATGGGCCGAAACCTGCGGCGGAGTTATATCCGACAATCGAGTACAAGACTCCGTCGTAATCTCTCTCAGCCGCACGTTCCGGAACCCGCACTGACCCTGGACCCGACGAACGAGCCTAGCTCCGTCGTAATCCACGGCCACTACGCGCTCCGGGACCGGCAACAGCCTCGGATCCGACAAGCGAGTGCAAGACTCCGTCGTAATCCTTGGCCACCACCCGGTCCGACCACGATCGGCAGAGAAGGGGGTTTTCCTAGAGGGAGACAAGAGAAAATAGTTCCCATTCCCCTCCTACGTTCACTCACACACAAAACACGGTCAGGCAAATAGCTTTTGGATTTTTAATATTTAATCTTTATTTGAGTTTTGTGCAAGGGGTGTGGACTTGTAGTCCACAATATCCACAATCCACAATCCTTCCGGTAAGGACAATGTTTATACCCCCAATTCTTTTTCTAGAGCTAGAGTCCCCGCCAAACATTAAACTTTCGGCTTTAACGCTGAGATGACATTTCGGACATTCCAAAACTAACTTTATCTTGCCTTTCAAATGAATCTCGAGATGCAGCTTGATCCCCTATATCTCAGGACCTATTTAGGTGGTTCCAAAAACAGTGCTGGCTATCGCAAATGTCCAATTTTTTAAAGACATTGATCGCCGAAATTGTAAATTTACCAAAAAGCAAACATCACTTAAATTTGTCCCTGCCCCTTTTCCTGCTTAGAGTTGATTCTCTGGATCACATGCATTTCAAAATACGCTTTCTTCCCAATCACACTAGAATCCTTATCCTAGTGCCTGCTTTGATGTTCTTATTTCTCGTATAGACTAAATGATGTCAATGATAATTAAAAGGATGGAGTTTCTTATGAACCACCTTATTGGCAACTCGCCTTTAACTGCTTCAAAAAACCAAAGTCAGGTCTAATCCTCGAATTTGCATGTCATTTTGAAACGCGAATTGAAACGCGAATCGAATCGCGGTAATTGCTTCGATCTACTCTCCTCTGTCTTTTTTTCTGATCTGCTCAGGACTTAAGACAGCTTTTCAGTGGATTTTTCAAGGGATTTATCAACGGATTTATCATAACCATGGAAATGCACTTGTGGGCTTAAGGATCAGCCACTTCGTGATATTGTTGTATGATTTTAACAGCGTAATTCTGATAGAGTAAATAATTACTATATCTCAAAAGAATATTTAAAATAGAAAAAGAGCAAGCTATTTTTTTTTTATTTTCCCTTGGGAGTTTCATGATATAGATGTCCGATTTTAATTTAATTAAAACCGTAATTCAATAATTTTTATTACCAAATCCCAAAGAATACAAAAATTAAAAAACAATAAAGTTATTTTTTTTTTTTTATTTGCGCGGAGTCCCACGGCCACTTACCCGCCCAACCGACCGAGGGGCGCAGCCGTGTATCGTACGGCACGATTCGCGATAAGATAGACGCGAGTTAGGAAAATAAACGTAAAGGTCCGGGGAAAAAAGTAATAGTTAGATCAATCTTGTGCCAATGAAGCAAGTATTAATCGTTTTAGGAGCTGCAGAGAGTCAAGATTTGATATTACAGGAAAAAGTCTATTATAGTCAGAACATAATACTCTGAAAGGCTCATGCAAGGCATAGTTAGATCTACAATGATTTAAAATTAGGGTAATATAAAAGGTAAATATTAATCGGAGTAGAGAGTCAAGATTTGAGATTATCAAAAACAATCAATTATAGTCAGAACATTGTCAATGGATCTACAATGATTTAACATTATGTAATATAATTTTTAGTTTTAAACTTTTTTTTTGGCCTTGCTATTTATTTATTGAAAATTCTCTTTTCGGATACTAACAATAAGTGTATCAAATCTTATAGTAATCTAATTAACTGATATATGACTGGTACTCAGTAATGCGGCCCTGAGAATTATTGCAGGGTTGGAGCGTCATAGCGAAGGCGGGTTCTGTTGGAAACCCGACAGAAGCCTCTTGCGAGATGATTTGGGTGCACGAACAGTTTTTGTTTTAGGTCGTCTTTTGTTTGCAATTTTTTACTGCAAGAATGCATGTTTTGGTTGCGAGTATACCACGGTGCCACAGTGATAGTGCTCAGGATTTTCGATTGTGCGCTTGTACGATGTCAATGTTGCTGTTGCTCACGCTTCCTTGCGGGACTCCAGCTTCGATAATGTAGTCGACAGATGTTGTTGTGTTGCACCTTATTGCAAAGACTCTGTTGTAGAGATACGAAGTAGTTTATGAGTGATCGAACGATTAAGACAGCCACGATAATAAACTTATTGGTCTGTAGGATAACGAAATTGTGTGGTCTTTTTCGGGCTTGCCCCCTCTGACGCCCAAAAGCCACAAGCCGTGGCTACAGTTTTGATGCTTTTATGAAAATTTTAATTGATATGTATTTGTTTCGTCAAAACCTATCGATTGGAGTAATAAAAGTTTGCCACGCCAAATTGGAGGTCTGAGTCAAACAATGGCATACGTGTGTATGTATGTAATCATATACATATGTATGTATTTACATTGTACACAGTTGCAATTGGCCGGCAAAGACTCACCTTCTTTCAAAGAAAGCTATTCGCTATACCCGTTACTCGTGTTGTGCAAAACTTTCAGACTTTAATATACATAATACTATTTAAGAATGTATGTGTTTAATATTTCTAGTCAATTTATTGCACTCAAAAACATAAACTTAAACACAGCTGCTGGTGCAGGACAAAAGCTGCCTGCGCTAAAGCAGCGCTGGTGCTGATGCTCGTGCTGTAAAGCTGTCAGCTCTAAGAGATCGCTGAATTCAAATTGATAATTTGATAATTTGAAAAACATAAAAGAAGGCATATTTATATTAAGTTGTTTAGCTGAGTAACAGGTATCGAGGCACTCGACTATAGCGTTCTCTCTTGTTCTGTTTCAGTTCCCCGATGACTTTCGCGATCTTCTTTGGGTAAAACAATGTTGGTAAGGAAATAGTATTAGATTCGATTTGAGGTAGGAGAAATGAACCATTGGCAGGGTTAGTTGGAAGACGCTTCCGGAAATTTTGGCTCCATCTTCGCCGCTGCGGACCCAGCTCCCTGAGAGCTCAGAATGTTTTGTACTGGTTGGCTCAGTTAAGTGTTCGTGTGGCTTCCTTAAGACGTTGTTTGGAAAATGGCAATCCGTTGGTTTGTCTAGCACGTCGCAGACTTTTTTTTTCAGTACAAGATGTTTTGTTGTTTCAGTGTTATTAGCACTGGCGAATGATTTGATGAAATATTGCGTGGAATGTTTATTGTCACCGCAAAATCTATTAAGTCTGCTGGCCAGTATGTGGGGCTACCTGGGGAAACATAGTCCAATTTGTTGCTTAGTTTTATAATTGCATTATATAATATAATTGCCTTCCTTTTGGAGTCACTAGTCGTGATCCCCAGTAGGTATGTTTGGCTTTATAATCTTCTGCTGCTATGAAGCGATCTCCAAGTTATATGTAAAGATCCATGAATTGTTCTGCAGTATTTGTAAAGCGAGGTGGGCAGTAGACAGCGGCCATGGAAAAGGGTCCGCTATCTGACTGCACTTTGATAGACGTGGCCTGCAAGTAATTAGTTGCAAACCTTTCGTGAAAATGATGTTTGATGCGTTCCCTGATTAGGATGCCGGTTCCGCCGTGTGTCATCCATCTGGATGATCTGTGCGGTATCCTCTTATTTGTATCCTCTTATTTGGAAATTGTATTTGTTTGTGAGGGGCGTCTCTATCAGAAGCATAATGTTGATTTTCATTCAGGAACTGAGTTATTACATGTTTGTGCCGGGAAACGCCATTGGCGTTCCACATGGTTATTCGTAGATTTGCCATCAGTTATTTGGACTGCTTTGCTGCAAGCAACCCTAACACCATGTTCTGGTTTTGAACCAGTGTTTGCATGGTCGTTTTCATGAAGGACATAAATTCCATCATACTTTGTTGCATAGTACCCATCATAGCTTCATGTGGGCTTTGTGACTGTCCTGGAATGGGTTTTCCGTTCCTGTTCGAAGGGCATCGGCGTATGACAATCCCTTCTGTGCATTTAGCTGTCAAAATGAGGATATTGCAGCCGTCATGAAAAATACTTCCGGCGTCGTTTTTTAGTAAGTGTACACTTGAAACTGTTTTGACGGCGCGTTGTTGTCGTTCGTCGCATGCGGTTTTTCAACTCCTTGAAGACCACACAGGCCCTGTAGTTTGCCGTGTGATTTCCTCCGCAGTTTCCACATTTCTTCTTTTGGGGGTCTACCTTGTTTATAGGGCAATTAGCGGAATTGTTAAAGTCATCACAAACTACACAGACTGATCGAAGTGTGACAGGTTGTACATTGAACTGGCCCGTTCCTTTTATGTGGTTCTTCCACCTTAATTCTTCGGTGAAATAGGTATTACAGGGTATAGATGGGGTCCACTTCATTTTTCTTTAAGACTCTGCTGTCTGGCTCCAGCTTTACTTTAAAAAGTGGTTGCGGTGGTTTGTTCCTGTTAATGATGCTACAAACCCCATTTTCTTTGAGGGCATCGATAACTTCATTGGGGGTTAAGTCGGGCTCGATCCCTTTTAGTATAACTTGCAAGCCCTTCATGATTTTTAGTTGGTACGTGTAGTATACGTACGCGTATCAGAATAAATGAGAATCAGTATATTTCTGTTTTTATAGTGTTCCCCAATTCTTCCTTTAAATAAAAAAGTCAGATATTATTTTATATTGGTTTAAGGTGCAATTTTTATGTAAGGTCACAAACTAATCTCTATAACATATATAGACAAATAAAATGGCCAAAAAAGAGGTATAAAATATGAAATCCAAAAATGCCATTTTTTCTTACTACACCAAAAACAAATCAAATTTAATCAAATTTTCTATGCTTTTGTTTGTATTTAATTTATATATATTTAAATGTAGAATATATGTACTTAAAAAAATGTTGTATAATTTTGAAATTATAATTCACAAAATCACCAACCAAGCTTGCCCTTTTAAAAGGGAATTATTAACTATTAACTATTCTATAAAATCTGATTTTTCGCTTAAGGCATATAACTTACATGGGCGACATTTGTAAGCGATTTCGACGAATTTATGTAATACCGCACAGGGATCTTCACCAGAAAGAGTTTTGAAATTGGCGGCGAACTTACATCTGCTCTTTTTGTGGCAGGCATCTACCACGGACTGCAACAAAGCGTACTGCAAAAAGAAAGTGAAAATGCATAAGAAGCAAGTTGGAAGCACTTAATTTATCTATCTTTTGTTTCTATTGATTTTAGATATATCTATTTATTTCTAATATATTTTTCCCTAATCTTTTTAATGATAATCATACGAACTAATTTTGTAAAATATTGATCTTGTGGGTGTGGTACGATTTTACTTTCTCTGTCCGAAGCTGCCGGTAGAACCAGGCTAATCTGGGTTTCTTGAGAGTGTAGTGTATAAGAAAACTGTTACCCCTTTGTCAATTGGATATAAAAGCGTGTTTTAATTATCGGTTTTTAAGGTGAGGGCAAGGCATAAATCACTTTGGTTAACGTTTGCACAGCTGCCGCACCCAGCGAGATCACTGCCAGGACACCGGCCTCGAACCAAGATCAGGGACTAGCGACGTAAGTTAACCAACGAGAAAACTAAAACCTACAGTGGGGGTAGAGACCCAAGACAAAAATAAAAGTGAAATCAGAAAACTACCAGCCCAAGTCGCCTATTAATTTGTGAACTCTTCGGGGATCGCCACTCGAGCCACACGCAGCCAGCGGAAGGCAGTGTACTTATTCTACTGGTTATATCTCCGAATAAGTGCCCTGTTTTTTCCGTCGGAACCAGCGCCGGAAACTGACCACTCATTTGTCTGGTCCCCGCCCGAGCAGGGACGAGGATGACGAGCCGACGTGTCCAAATTTACGGCCTAATGACCCATAAATACGACGTGTGCCCGTAACCGCCCAGAAGGGTACCACAAGCGCCAGCAACCAGGCATTATTACCTCGCTCAGCTGCACACTGTTCCGATTCGCCGAGCAGTCGTCACTGCACCCCCAGAATTTTGGCGATTCTCTTCGGGCCCGCGAGATTTCAATAACGCCACGGCTGACGCAGCATTTACGCACGGCTTCCATCGGGTACATGAGATTTCGATAACATATCGACTGACGCAGCTCCTAAGCATCGACCCCACTGGTGACGCAGTTTCTACAAATCGTACCTACAGGTGACGCGGGCCCGCTTTTACTGACGCAGCTTGGACCCAAGGAAAGGAGAAACAAGAAAGGCTCCGAAAAACTCACCCCGACGGCGAACGCAGATTTTACGCATCGTTCACACTGGTTGACGCAGCTTTTAGTTCTTGAGGGAAACCTGAAGTAAGCAAGGTTCTGCCATCTGACCCCCGCGAGCACAGGCAGACCAAGCCAGCAACATTGAGAACCACGAGGAAATTCCGCCGAGGAACGCACCCCACGATCCCGACCGCACGGATAGCAAGCCGCAAATCATTGGCGACAGACAACAGGAAGTCATCCGGGCATCAGAAAGTGAACCCAAGCCTACCACAATGGGCGTACGGTGGATCTCGTTCCGGCGAAAGGAGGAATTGGAGGCATTACTGGAAGAATTTGGGTTAGAACAGACAGGAACGGTGGCAGATCGCGTACGCGTTTGGCTGCGTTCGTCGGAGACACCGGCCACAGCGCGAGCATTCAGAGGTCGTAACCTCTGCAAACCTAGCACCCCGAGACTCTATCTCAGCGGCTGTGTTGACAGAGAAACTCCGTATGTGGGCAGTTAGCTTTGACGTGCAGTTGGACCCGGTGCACTTCATAGAGCTCGTAGAAGAGGGAGCAGCTGCATACAACGTACAGACCAGCAAAGTACCCCGAGCCATCTCCGGTTTTCTCACAGACCGCGCAGAGGGCTGGTACAGAGCTTATCGTATGCACAAGACACCGTGGCTACTATTTCGCAGCGAATTTCTGGACTTGTTCTTGCCTCTAAGATATTATCAGCGGCTAGAGGAGACCATACGGAAAAATTTCGTTGTAGGTTTGAAGCATATGATGCAGCGACAGGATCTATGAAAACCTGCTCCTCGAGTACCAACTCTTCATCAGATGCCACGAGTTCTCCACGCTGACGACACTGACGCATCTAGCCGCCGCATATGAGATCGCAGTTACACCTCGATAGGCACGGGCACGAGACCCAGACCCCAGCCACACCAAAGAACAGTAGTGCCGGAGTCTCGTCCTGCAGCCGACGAACTGCTACGAGATGGCAGGATCGAGCCATCACGGAGCACACACAGTGTACCTATTGTCCTTTTTAGGAAGAAGACGGAGGAGATGCGCATGTGCGTCGATTTTCGACAGCTCAATGCCCAGATGCGTACCCGCTTCCCCGCATCAACCATATTTTAGAACGCCTCAGGAATACGCGCTACATCTCTACGTTAGACCTAAAAAATGGGTATTGGCAAATACCCATGGCCAAGGATAGCCGGGAATGCAGCGCCTTCACGGTCCCTGGACGTGGACTTTTCCAGTGGCCATGCCGTTTGGGCTATACTCCGCAACGGCCACCTTCCAGAGAGCGTTGGATAGCGCCATCGGGCCAGATATGGAACCGCACGCGTTCGCTTATCTTGATAACATCATTGTCATCGGGCTGACGTTGAAAGATCATGTACGAAACGACTGGGACACATGATCAGCGAAGCTGGCATCCAGACGGACCCTGACAAGATCGCAGCCATCAGAGAGCTGAGGCCACCCTCCAACTGCAGGAACTCCGTCGATACCGACGCTTCGTACCCAACTTCGCAGCAGTTGTACAACCCATGTCAACCTTGTTGTGGAAGGGGAAGAAGTGGCTCTGGGAGGAACCCCAACAACGCTCTTTTGAGGACCTGAAGAGCCAACTCACAGGAGCCCCAGTGCTAGCATGCCCGGATTTCGGCCGGAAGTTCCAGCTGCAAACGGACGCCAGTGACTATGGACTCGGCGCCGTTCTCACCCAGCAAGTTGAAGGCGGCGAGCAAGTGGTGGCATACGCTAGCCGGCGGCTAGTCAAGGCTAAGATGAACTATTCGGCCACCGAAAAGGAGTGCGTGGACTTTATTGGCCCACTGCTCCGGTCTCACCGGGGAAACACAATGCTGCTGGTTTTTCTCGACGTCTTCTCAAAGTGGTGGAAGTCATACCAATGCGGAAGGCTATAACCGCCCAACTAAAGCTGGCGTTTCGAGAACGCATCTTGGCAAGATTTAGACAACGGAGCCCAGTTCACAAGTCGGGGCTCTAAGTCACTTTGCAAGAGAGCAGGGGTCAATCTCCAATATACAGCGCCCTACTCGCATCAGCAAAACCCGTCAGAACCCGCCAACCGAACGATCAAGACAAAAGCGTGCTGTAAAACGAAAAGCGTGTCGACGTGGAACCGCGATCGGCGGGGCTCGGCCTCGTTCTTTTTGCGGCAGCCAAGCTACTCAGACCACAAGGACAACACCAGCAGCAGAAAAAAACACGCGGACGGCAACGCCATAGAGTAAGACAAGAAGCAGAGATCAGAAGCCCAGATACTGAGTGCGAAGGTTAGGTTGAAATAATAAGTGAATAAAATAAAACATAAAGTTGTGAAATTCAAAACCCCCCTGGCTACTAAAGTTTAGTGAACTTCGCTGAGTGTTTTCGGGGCGGCTAGGTTGCCGTATTGCGTTTCCGAGGTTTATTTTCTCTACGCAACGCGGACACCAAAGCTAACCACGTGCTACTCCAGGTTGGGCAAGTTCTCGTATTGCGTTTCCGAGGTTTAGTTTTCTCTACGCAATACGAACGCTTACCAGACTAGAGAGTATCGCAGGAAAACTATCGCCGGCACTTTTCCGCTCAAGCTCAGGTTAGGGAGAGGCTTATAAGATTTAGTAAATTTCACGGAGGGGCTTTCCAGGGCAGTGAGGTTTCTGAGTTGCGTTTCCGAGGTTTGATTTCTCTACGCAACGCGGACGCAAAAGCTGCCCGCGTGCTCGTTCGCTTCGGACAAGTTCCCGTATTGCGCTTCCGAGGCTTACTATGTGCAATACGGACGCTTGCCGGAACGAAAAAGCTAACCCCGATCGCCCACGCTTAGGCCCAGTCGAAATCCCCGTGAGTCAAATTTTGCGGCGGCCCCGTTTTCGTGTTGCGTTTCCGAGATTCGTTTTCTTTACGCAACACGGACGACGAAGCTGTACGTGGGCTCGTCCGCGTCAGACAAGTTCCCGTATTGCGCTTCCGAGGCTTATTCTGTGCAATACGAATGCTTGCCAGACCGGAAAAGCTACCCGGGTGCTAATTGGTGTCGGCCAGTTGACATTTACGCATCCGAGCGGTCTACGCTACGTAGAGGTGGAGACCCAGACCACGTGATTCCCTAAACAAAATCCTGGCGGCAACTCCCAGTCCCGTTTCGTCTCCTGTGTTTCTACAAATTTAACTGAAGAGGACTCTGGCCGGACTGAAGCCTATACCAGCCACAGAAAAGTCCTTACAACATGGACTACAGGAAGCCTACATCATCGCCCGCGAGAACAATCCCACTGACAACAGCGGTATTAAAATCTGCGACGACGCGAGTAGCGACTAACGGTGGGATCCTGGGTGCTCGTGCGAACACACCACCTATTCAAGGCGAGCGAGGGATTCCCGAGAAGCAGACGTCACCACGAATGAATCATCAGACCCCGAGGAAGTCTCCAAGCATCCGAACGCGAGAGGAGGCCGCCACGACGGTCCAGACTACGACGACGACGAGCGACCTTCTACTGGAGCTACAGCCAAGCGACGACAGGTCCACTTTGCAGAGTAAAGCCACACTTGGTAGCACATGAATCAAAGCGGTACACTCGTTTTTGTCAAGGCTAAGATAAGTAACACTAAAATAAACTAGTTAACCAAACTTTTGTAAGTAGAACAATATGAACAGATCAACCGCACTGTAGGTAGAGCTAGCATGTAACTTTTGAACTTTTAGTCATAACACGCGTCCTACGACCCACCACGATGTCCACAAGCTCGTCTTCGGATGGCCTAAGGGACCACCTCTTCAGCATTGACACCAGAACATCCGCAGTCTCAGTCACCACCAGCAGCGTGGACTCAGTAATAGCCGAGGACAGGAAATACAACCAGCCGCCACCGCATGACTAGTTAACCAAACTTTTGTAAGTAGAACAATATGAACAGATCAACCGCACTGTAGGTAGAGCTAGCATGTAACTTTTGAACTTTTAGTCATAACACGCGTCCTACGACGCACCACGATGTCCACAAGCTCGGCTTCGGATGGCCTAAGGGACCACCTCTTCAGCATTGACACCAGAACATCCGCAGTCTCAGTCACCACCAGCAGCGTGGACTCAGTAATAGCCGAGGACGGGAAATACAACCAGCCGCCACCGCATGACATACCGGAAACGGCGTCTTCGGGGAATGACTAACACCGGCTGGCGCCAGACGTTGGCGAAGCAGGCTCCCAATCCACGGTCAAGCTCCACCCGGTCATTTCAAGGGAAGTCAGCGACGGATCAGTAGACGGTTAGATGCCAACCACCGGAGACGAGGTAGTTTCGGCACTAGGTGAGCTCGAGGCAGCCGGACCACCGACCGCTCGCCTGTGACTACTAAACGACGCGGAGCCTCAAGGAATTGGCTACGGTACGGTTCCTTCTAGTCACTTCATGGCTCGACAGTATGCAGGTACCGATGTTCGCCCCTGAATACCTCACACTCTGCATCGAGGAGAGCACTCCACGAGTGCCATGGCCTGCAACCTCGTTGGACGGTGCATCGGTCGGCGGAGACGGACGGTATAATACCGGAGGCACTCGTGCGGCCCGCACTGCACGCCAACGGAAGCCAACGCGGCATGGACAGGGTTGAAGAGCGCTCATCAAGCCCCACTGTCTCGACGCAACAAGCGAGTCCCACGTATCGGCAGATCCGATACTGGACTCGTCCATGAGGGAAGACAGGGAGCCTCAGGACCCACTAGGACCACCAGAGCCAGCCAGGGCTAAGACGCCAGACCCCATCACGGGAGTGGACACGATATTCGACGATACGCAGTCAGGTTCTGAGCCAAGATCGCTACCTGTGACACCGGGACAAAGGATTCTCGTTGAAGAAACGGGCATCACCCTTGCACCGACGGCCCACAATCCAGGTCCAGAGACAGCATCCGAGCACCCGAGTCCGTTGGCACCGACCGACTCCCTAGACGCTGGAGACGCAGTTGACCTCGAGCTCTTCATGAACCTGGACGAGGAAACATTGATCCCAGCACCAGAAGATTAGCACGTAAACACGTACGAACGTCGGCTGCCGTCAATATTAGTGGACTTCGTCAGGGCCGTCGACCGCCAGAACGTGCGAATCCTGCGGCGGTGCGATAACCACGAGTTTCGCGTCATCGTCACCGCCAGTCGGACAATCAAGGTGGTTCTACGTCCTTCACCGGCAGAAAGGAGTCACCGAACTGACCCCCCACATTTTGACACTATAAACATACTCCGCCACGGAGGCAAGACTTAAATTTGTAATACTGCAGTGATACCCAGCCACGGAGCCATTGTTCAAGATACTCAGCCACGAAGGCATTATTTAGGATTAATAAATAAAAGACTCGCAGCCCAGGAGGCATATATCGATAGGTTAAATCTAGTATTAAGTGTCTGGCAACCCGCTGCAAATAGCGAACCCTACAGCAGCGGATCCGAAGGTGGGAACCCTGTCAACAAGGCATGAGGAATGCGGGCTGTCTATTATATACCGCTAGCAAACCAACAGTGTGTGGTCTCCAAATAAAAGAGTGAATTCAGTTTGGAATATAAACGTGTTTTTATTGCTAACAGATTTTTTTGTGAGTTATTACAAAGTGTTTTCTAGTTAGTATTTTTGGTGCCTGAAAGGCCGTTCGATAAATATTCTTAAATATTCTTAAGAATATTCTTAAATATTCTTATGATAAGTGCCATCACCACAGATCTGGAACGAGGCACGAGGATCCGGCGGAACGTGGGTCTTCCGTTTTCCACGCCCGAACGCATCGATTGCAGAGCTCCCGCACCCAGCGAGATCACCGCCAGGACACCGGCCCCGGAATAAGATCAGGGACTAGCGACGCAAATTAACCAACGAGAAAACTAAAACATACAGTGGGGGTAGACCCCCAAGACAAAAATAAAAGTGAAATCAGAAAACTACCCGCCCAGGTCGCCTATTAATTTGTGAACTCTTCGGGGGTCGCCACTCGAGCCACACGGACCCAGCGGAAGGCAGTGTACTTTGACTGGTTATATCTCCAAATAAGTGCCCTGTTTTTCCGTCGGAACCAGCGCCGGAAACTGACCACTCATTTGTCATATTCTGCAAATAAGTGTAAGTTTCCCGCCGGAACCAGCGTGCGGCCCAGACTCTAGACGGCACGAGAGTAAGTGCAGCCAGTATACGTAGGCTGAGCACAGGTGACCCCAGGCTGTAGGTTTTCTTTCGCCGCCGACACTCGAACCACACGGAACCAGCGGAAAGCCAGAGGACTTAATTGGCTGGTTATATCTCCGAATAAGCACACCTGTTTTCCGTCCGAGCAGCAACCCTTCCCGGCCGGCACAGGCCAGTGACACCACCTTGTCCTTCTGCTATCTACAAATTTATCTGTGGAGGATCCTGGGCAGACTGAGTCTACCCCAGTCCTAGAAAGCTCCTTACAATTTTGTTTAGTACTATATATGAGTATATAAACATGTTTACAAAAATGTAAAAGCTGTACAATATAATATATTTAATACTTTTATTTTAGTCCTAACTAAACCCTAAATATATAAATATATATAAATAAATTTAAATATCTTGAAAAATAAGGCATGTACCGAAAAGAAAAGTCACACTTTGTTAGGGCCAATTTCTCAAAGAACAATCTTTCGATCGTACTGGGAAAGCTTAATAAATTCTGCGACAATGCTTTGAAAAGAGCAAGTTTGCAAACAAAAATTGTGCACAATTAGTGTACCGAAAAAGGTGTGTCGTACATACAATAAGCTAAACGCTAGAATATGAGTGTTAATGGTATTAATAAAGTTTGGGGAGACGTGTTCTATTAATAATTTACCAAAAGCTACACGAAGAAAGGGTCCCTAAGATGAAACTCTTGGTAAAAAAGTATTGACATTAAACATAATGAAATGAAAAATGAAATGAAAGCGCAAACAAGAATAAGAATGAATATCCATGTGGAATGCCAATGGCGTTTCACGGCACAAACTTGAAATAACTCAATTCCTCAATGAAAACCAAATAGATGTAATGCTGCTGGCAGAAACGCATCTCACAAGTAAAAACAACTTCCAAATAAGAGGTTATACTTCATACTGCATAGATCATCCGGACGGTAAGGCTCACGGAGGAACTGGAATCCTAATCAGGGAACGCATTAAGCACCACTTTCACCAGAGGTTTGCAACAAATTATTTGCAGGCTACATCTATAAAACTACAAGCAGGCAACGGCAGTATCACTATAGCCGCTGTCTATTGCCCACCGCGTTTTACAATAACTGAAGAGCAATTCTTGGACTTCTACAATTCACTCGGAGATCGCTTTATAGCAGGAGGAGACTACAACGCCAAGCACACGCACTGGGGATCAAGACTAGTGACGCCCAAAGGAAGACAACTGTATAAAGCAATCATAAATTTGAGCAACAAACTCGACTATGTCTCCCCTGGCAGCCCCACATATTGGCCAGCTGACCCCAGAAAACTCCCGGACTTAATTGACTTCGCTGTGACCAAGAACATCCCAAGAAATTTAGTCAGCGCCAAATCGCTTTCGGACTTATCATCGGACCACTCGCCTGTTTTAATAACTCTCCTTCAAAGCCCGAAAGTAATCGAGCACCCCTTCAGGCTGACCTCGACTAGAACTAACTGGCTAAAGTACAAAAAGTACGTAAGTTCCCACATTGAACTAACACCACAGTTAAACATAGAGAACGACATCGACTTCTGTGCTGATGCCCTGGAGTCAGTACTCGTGGCAGCAGCCAAAATCTCAACTCCAGAAGAGACAATCGTGCGTAGCAACCAATACAAAACTAACCTGCAAATCGAACAACTGGTTCGGGAAAAACGACGTCTAAGACGCGTTTGGCAATCCTGAAGATCGCCCCATTCGAAGCAACTCTATAATGATGCCACCCGCAGACTCACCAAAACCCTCAAGCAAGAAGAGGAGCTTGCGCAGCGCCGGTACATCGAGAAACTGTCGCCGACCAGTACAAAGCATCCTTTGTGGAGAGCTCACCCAAATTTAAGCTCTCCGATAGAATCAGTCACTCCGATTAGAAACTCCTCGGGTACTTGGGCCCGCAGTGACGAAGACAGAGCCGAAACATTTGCTTTACACCTACGAAATGTATTTCAGCCGTACGCCGCCACAAACTCTCTTCAACTACCGCCGTTTAGTTCTGAAATTGCAATCAACCCGATTTTGTTTCAAACACCTGAAATTGCTAACGTCATTAGGAAGCAAATAAAACCGAAAAAGGCTCCAGGGGCCGACCTAATAACCCCAAAAATGATAATTGAACTTCCAAACTGCGCAGTGGATGTTATATGCAAGCTATTTAACGGGATCACAAAACTTGGCTACTACCCCAAAAAATGGAAAAAGTCCGTGGTTATAATGATACCGAAGCCTGGCAAAGACCACACAATTCCCTCATCGTACAGGCCAATAAGCTTACTATCGTGCCTGTCCAAATTACTGGAAAAATGCCTGCTCACGCGCATTACACCATATTTAAGAGAACAAAACTTAATCCCGGCGCATCAATTCGGGTTTCGTGAAAGCCACGGAACCATCGAGCAAGTCAACCGGATAACTTCAGAAATTCGTACAGCCTTCGAACATCGGGAATATTGTAGTGCGATATTCCTCGACGTCTCTCAGGCATTCGACCTAGTGTGGCTTGAAGGCCTTATGCATAAAATCATAACATTACTGCCAGAAAACACTCATAAGTTACTTAAGTCGTACCTCTACCACAGAGTCATTGAGGTGAGATGCAATACAACGACATCCAACGAGTATAACATTGAAGCCGGAGTCCCACAAGGTAGCGCCCTGGGCCCTACCCTGTTTATCCTATACACATCAGACATCCCTACGAACGAGAGGCTGACTACGTCCACATTTGCTGACGACACCGCAATCCTGAGCCGCTCAAGATGCCCAACTAGAGCAACAGCTCAACTGGCTGATCATTTGGTGGTAGTTGAAAAGTGGCTATCAGACTGGCGAATCAAAATTAATGAACCAAAGTGTAAACATATAACGTTTACCCTTAACAGACAATCGTGCCCGCCGCTAACTTTGAATGGTACGCAGATTTCCCAAGCCAGCGATGTAACATATCTCGGCGTCCACCTCGACAGACGCCTAACCTGGCGGAGGCACATTGAATGCAAGAAAGCACATCTCAGACTTAAAGCTAGCAGCCTACACTGGATTATAAATTCTCGATCACCCCTGTGTCTGGACTTTAAAGTTCTTCTCTACAACTCCACCCTCAAGCCCATTTGGACCTACGGCTCCCAGCTCTGGGGGAACGCGAGCAACAGCAACGTTGACATCATACAGCGCTCACAATCAAAAATCCTGCGAACAATCACTGGGGCACCATGGTATGTTCGGAACGAAAACATCCACAGGGATCTGGGCATACCACCGGTCAAAGATGAAATAGCAAAGCAGAAAGCGGCCTACCATATAAGCTTGTTATGGTACCCAAATAATCTCGCAAGGAACCTAAGACGGGTTTCGAACAGAACTCGTCTGCATCGTAACGATCTACCAGCCCAGCAATAAATATTAGGGCCCGTTAGTCTAAATTCAGTCTACATGACTGTAAGTTAAGTTATATTCTTAAGATTTGATATACTTATTGTTAGTCTCATATAGAGAAGATTCAATAAATAAAGCATATATTTAAAAAAACAAAAAAAAAAAAATGACCAAGAATGGTACAAAAAATAAAGCGGCGGTATAACTCAAAAACATATAAAACAAAAAGATCCAAAAAGTTCGTCCTGGCTTGTCGACGCCTTGACTAGGTGACCGCTGACTCCATCTTGTGTCTCGCGATGCTCGCCTCTGCGAATTAACGCCTTTAGATACAATTATCGCCTGTCCCTTGCTATGTCCCGGATGGTCCCAGTAGTGTTTCGCTCAGTTCGCACTGACAGTCCAGGCTAACGCCAGGAAACTGTCTAGCAGTTCACTTTGCTTTATGTCTAGCGCGGACGAACGTCGCCCTTAAAAGAAAACGGTTTTTGCGCAAAAAATGTTATAAACATTATGAACAAAAACAAGAAGCCGCAACCACTCTTCAAGGTCGAGCTGGAGCAGAACTTTGAAAAAAAAACGCAGTGCACCCGATCTACAAGTTGCAGTACCTTCTGCACCGTAGGATCACAGTGGAAGAGCCGCACAAACGGACCGGGCCAGTTCAATGCAGAAACTGCCAGGAATACGGTCATACCAGGGCTTACTGCACCCTCAGGTCAGTATGTGTAGCTTGTGGAAACTGCCACGGCTCCGAACCCTGCCCTGCCAACAAGGAAGACTCTCTCACTAAAAAGTGTGTAAACTGCCAAGGAAACCACACAGCTAACTACAGAGGCTGTCCAGTCTACAAGGCGATGAAAAGTCGGATGCAACGAGCAACAACGGCACGCTCCCTGAACACACAAAACACTTACATGAGATCACAAACGACACCGGAAGTTTTCTTCGCAAAAGCAGCCAGATCATCATTTGGCCCTTCAATTACCACCAACGGAATTTCTTATGCCAGTGCTCTAAGATCAGGCACAGCTCACATAGAGCCGAAAATTGATAACATTCAGCAGGCGATGAGACAGCCACAAAGTAACATGGAATCTATGATGATTACTTTGCAACAAAATATGATGGAATTTATGTCCTTCATGAAAACCACCATGCAAACCCTTATGCAAAACCAAAATATCTGACTATAAATGCTTGCAGCTCAGCAGTCCAAATAAACCAATCCTAGCCTTCGAATAACTCTGTGGAACGCCAACGGTGTTTCACGGCATAAACCTGAAATAACTCAATTTCTGAACGAAAACCACATCGACGTTATGTTGCTACGGGGATACACGTTCTATGGCACCGATCATCCAGATGGTAAAGCGCATGGCGGAACTGGAATCTTAATAAGAGACCGCGTCAAACACCACTTTCATCAACGGTTTGCTAAAAATCATCTGCAAGCTACATCGATAAAATTACAGTTGGGCAACTGCAACCTTGCCATTGCTGCTGTCTACTGCCCACCCCGCTATACAGTCTCCGAAGACCAATTCATGGACTTCTACAATTCGCTTGGAGAGCGATTCATAGCAGCAGGAGATTACAACGCCAAGCACACGCACTGGGGATCCCGCCTTGTGACCCCCAAAGGAAGGCCACTATATAATGCACTCATTAAAACATGCAACAAACTGGACTACGTTTCACCAGGCAGCCCTACATACTGGCCTACAGATCCTAGAAAACTACCTGATTTAATTGATTTTGCTGTGACAAAAAACATCTCTCGCAATCTAATATCTGCAAAATCGCTTTTGGATCTATCATCGGACCACTCACCAGTGCTAATAACTCTTCTTCAAAGCCCGGAATTAATCGAGCACCCTCGCAGGCCGACGTCGCATCGAACCAACTGGCTGAAGTTCAAAAAGTACGTAAGTTTCCACATTGAACTAACTCCACAGCATTGAACTAACTCAACATCAAGGAGGACATCGACTGCTACGCCGATGCACTGGAGTCTGTACTCGTCGCAGCAGCCAAAGTCTCAACACCGCAAGGGAGGGATGGACACACACACCAACACAAAACTAACCATGAAATCGAACAGCTTGTTCTGGAGAAAAGACGTTTGAGACGTATTTGGCAAACCAGCAGATCACCATCCTCAAAACAAAGTCTTAAAGAAGCTGGTCGCAGACTTACCAGGGCTCTAAGGCAAGAAGAAGAAAAAGCAAAACGCCAGTACATTGAGAAACTTTCACCCACCAGCACTAAGCATCCCTTGTGGAGGGCCCACCCAAATCTAAGTGCGCCGGCCGAAACAGTCTTCAGGCAGCTGGGCCAGAAGCGACAAAGACAGAGCTTGTACATTTGCTTTACACCTTCGAAATGTTTTTCAGCCAAACCCTGCAACTAATTCATTCGCACTACCGTCGCCGTCAATTCGAATTGAATCTGAGACGGAGCCAATTCTGTTTCAACCAAATGAAATTGCAAAAGTAATCAGCGAGCAATTGAAACCAAAAAAGGCCTCAGGCGGTGATCAAATAACTCCCAAAATGTTAATCGAACTTCCAAACTGTAAAGTTGAGGTTATTTGTAAACTCTTCAACGGGATTACACGACTTGGCTATTTCCCAAAAAAATGGAAAAAATCGGTAATCATAATGATCCCAAAGCCAGGGAAAGATCACACAATACCAGCTTCGTACAGACCGATAAGTTTACTCTCGTGTCTGTCAAAACTGTTCGAAAAATGCCTTTTGACGCGCATCATTCCATATCTGAAAGAGCACAACGTTATTCCAGCACATCAATTTGGCTTTCGAGAAAGCCATGGAACAATAGAGCAAGTCAACAGATTAACAACAGATATAATGACTGCATTCGAGCTTCGGGAATACTGCAGTGCGGTATTCCTTGACGTTGCACAGGCTTTCGACCGAGTCTGGCTGGATGACCTTATCCATAAAATCAGAACGATCCTGCCGGGAAACACTCACAGGATACTTGAATCGTACCGTTACAACAGAGCCTTTGCCGTGAGATGCAACACCACAACATCCAATGACTACGCTATAGAGGCTGGAGTTCCCCAAGGTAGCGCCCTTGATCCAACTCTATTTCTCCTCTACACCGCAGATATTCCCACGAACGAGCGGCTAACTACTTCTACATTCGCAGACGATACTGCGATCATAAGTCGGTCCAAATGCCCAACTCAGGCAACAGCACTTCTAGCTGATCATCTCGTTGTAGTGGAGAGGTGGTTATCAGACTGGCGTATAAAAATAAATGCGCAAAAGTGTAAACACATAACGTTTACTCTTAACAGACAAACGTGTCCCCCGCTAACCCTGAATAACACGCCACTTCCACAAGCTGACGTTGTAACGTATCTTGGCATCCACCTAGACAGGAGACTTACATGGCGGAGACATATCGAAGCTAAGAAAATTCACCTAAAACTAAAATCAAACAGTCTCCATTGGCTTATAAACGCGCGCTCCCCCCTCTGCCTGGACTTCAAGGTCCTGCTCTACAATTCAACGCTTAAGCCAGTCTGTACCTACGGCTCCCAATTGTGGGGAAACGCGAGCAGCAGCAACATCGACATTATTCAGCGAGCACAATCAAAAATCCTGAGAACTATCACTGGGGCACCTTGGTATGTTCGGAACGACAACATCCACAGAGATCTTGGCATTCTACCCGTAAAAGACGAAATATCTAAACAAAAAGCGTCCTACCACACCAAGCTAACTTCTCATCCAAACCAGCTCGCCAGGGGCCTAGCCAGGGCTTCCATCCGGACGCGATTGCAACGCAATGACTTTCCAGCTCAGCAATAGTTATTAGAGCCCCTAAATTTTCGCGCCAGTCACCTTGACTGTCAGATAGTTTTTTAATTTAAGATTCTATATACTTATTGTTAGTCTCAATTCAGAAAAGATCCAATAAATAAAATGCAAATGTTAATAAAAAAAAAAAAACGAACGTCCCCCCCAGCCTCACCCTATTGCTTGACGTCCGTTCCTGCACTCCCCTGATGAGCTCAGTGTACTCTGCTCTGCTTCTTGGACGACCGCAGTGTCGGGACTTCCTGGACCGCTGGGCTCCTCCAGGGCAACGCCGAACGTCGAATGCTCGCCTTTTCTGGATGGTAGTGTCGTCACTCGGGGTGACGGTAGGTAGAGATTTCGTCGGCAATCGCTGGGCTCTCCAGGACAACTCCCCTTGAAACCACAAATCGATCGACTGCTCGTCCTTCGCGCCAGGTCCTCAGTCGACCACGGCACACTGGGTCTTATACGACCTTCCCCCGAGCACACGGTTCATCATCGTAGGACTCTATATTTCGACTGCTCCTGGTAACGCTTATTCTCGACCTCTCCTTCTTGATCTTTGCGCACGGCAGTATAATTGGGTCTATCCCTTCGCTTACGGTGCGCAGGCGCTCTCGCGTCTCGCTCCTTCTCTCCAAACTCTCTTTCTACTTATTCTCCAAACTCTCTCGATGTTGCCCCTTGGGGGTTCCGCCCCTACGACTGCGTCTTGGGCCTCTGGGGTTCCTCCCCTGATGCCCACCGTCCTGGGTGGTATGGGTCTCCCGTCGCTACTTTCCGGATCCGCCACTCCCTTTGCTCGACTCTGGGGTCGTCTAGCATCTCCACGTCTTTATCGGAGCTCACGACGAGTTCCGGTGTGGAGTCTTTAACGTGGACCGGCTTCAGGGACCGCCGCGGATCTCAGGTATGCCGGATTGCCGACCATCTTTGACCCGGGTTAGGTCCCTGCTGGACCGCCATCCTCCTGCGCGCTTCAGACCTCGTCATGTGCTCATGTTGACTGATTGTTTTTTAATGCATTTGAAAATTTTATAACGACATGTAGCATTGAGTCTAGAAGTTTGTAGTAAGGGCAATGTACATGTCCTTATAACAAGGTATTAGTTTTAAATAAACAACATTTTCCTTAATAAATATATAAATATAATACCTTGAAAGTTATGTAAAATTACAGGGCAACCTCTCATTTAGCTTACACTACATTTAGAGTGTCGAAGCTTATTTCGTGCAGACATAAAAAAAATTTCATTCGCCACTGTTCCCAAACTAGAAAGGATATCAATAAAATTAAAATGCAGTATTTTCAAAAAATTTTCAAATTATTAATATTATTTTCTAAATCTTTAAAACAGAACAGTATTCAAAAAAGAGTACAAAACAGGGCAGTTCTGGCGCCTAAGCTTATTTCGTGCAAACAGTTAGATAATATAAAATAACTTTTTTATTTTTTAATTTTCATATTTCTTTGGACTTCCTAGGCCAACCAAAGCATTACATTTGCAGCGGTGTGCTTGGGGTCGTTACCAAGTTATCTGCAATTTGCAGCAAGTTGTCTTTTAAAATGTTTAAATACACCTCTATGCTCATGTAATATTTGCAAAGGAGCCTGAAATTTGTCCGATTTCCTTCTGGAAAGTTGTTAATTTTGCTGACGAGTCCAAATCTAATTTGTTTGGAAAATACTATGTTGTGTCCGTCTGTCTTTCCGACTGTTTTTCCGTCTGTCTTTCCGTCTGTCTTTCCGTCCGTCTGTCTGTCTGTCCGTCTGTCTGTCCGTCTGTCTGTCCGTCTGTCTGTCCGTCTGTCTGTCCGCCTGTCTGTCCGTCTGTCTGTCCGTCTGTCTGTTCGTCCTTCTGTCTGTCCGTCTGTCGATCTGTCCGTCTCTCTGTCCGTCTGTCTGTCCGTCTGTCTGTTTGTCTGTTTATCTGTCTGTCCGTCTGTCTGTTTCTACGCGAACTAGTCTCTCAGTTGAATTTTAAAGTTCCATAATTATCTGTTTTAATTGTTTGGAGGCTAATAATATAAATGAGGTCGTTGCCATTTGTGGCTAATTTAACTTTAGCCAATTCTAATAATTCCTCTCTGTTAAAAAAGTCGTTTTCTTTTTTTAAGATATTATTTTCCACAACTGTGGTTTCTGTGCTTGTGAATACAAAGAGTTTATTTGTTGGATTTGGCCCATGTAATTAAATTGTTTACTTAAAAATATTTGCTTTCTGATTTACGATTTCTTCGAGCTCTGGGTAACTTTTAATATTGCGTTAGTTGCATAAGTAAGTTGGTCAATTTTTTTGAATAATTAATCTGTTAATTTCTACTTGTTTATTGTTGTTTCCTAATTGCTCTATCATCTTATTTTCTAATATATCAAAGTCGTGGTGGTCTGGTGATCCCGCAAGCCATTTCCATGCTGTACCTATTGCTTCTATTGCCCTTTTTTGTGTTTGAAGAATGCGTAAATCAGTATGAATCTGTTTTAATTCGTATAAGAGATAGGGGTGTAATGGATTAGATGAGGTGAGTGAATGAAATAAATTTTCAAACTTCGCCAGAGTTTTTTCATAACTGTGAAAGTTAAAGATGTGGATGATTTTAAATGTTCCGTCTTGCTTAGCCGCTAATCCGGTTTCGAATGCGATAATTTGTGACTTGGAATAGTCGAGGACTGTGGTTATCTACAGACATGTGGGTAGAAATAGCCTGAAAAATTATGTTCTTGTATTATTTTTGTGTATGTATGATTTTTTCGGTTTGTGTTTTAATAGTGGGCATTTCGTTTTGTGCTACTTTCTCAGCTTTGTATATAGGTGTAAATTAAGTTTCTAACCTTCTATCTATTTTGACGTGGACTACATCGCCTGGTTTAAATAGTTTTGGTTGTATTTTGCCATGATTGTGGTATTCGAGGTCGGCTGTTTGTTTCTTCTGGATTTTCTGTTTAATTTCTTCTCGTTTTTTTTCTATGCCTTCTACTGAATTGGAGATTGTGCTTCTAAAAAATATATTTATGAGGCTTTCTTTTGTTACAGAATGGATCGATTTTTATATTCCTGAACTGCCTTTAAAATTAAGTCCTCAAATGCTCCCGTTGTCTTTTTTGAGGCACAGCATGATTTCTGATAGGGTTGAATGAAACCTCTCAATTTGTCCGTTACTTATCGATGCATACGGAGCAATCGTGTGCACAAATATTTTGAGTTCATCTTCTAACATGAACATAATTGCTGCTGAGCCTAATGAGCGTTCGTTGTCCATTATTACCCATTTCAGCATACCGAAAGCAATCAACATTTCCCTTAACAGATTTTTAATATCTTCAGATGCTCTGGACTCAAAAATTTTTAATTGATTATATTTTGAAAAATGGTTCAGAAATCGACCAATTCTATTCTTAAAATTCTATGTTTTTCTGTAATATAAATATTAATAAATTTATTTTAGCGGGGGCTCGGGATGGCGCACCCGCTACAACGTTAGCAGAAATACCCTTGCAGAATATTCTGTAAATTATATTCTCCAAAATTATTCATATGATGCATTCATAAAACTCATAAAAAATCACAACTTCCTAACTTTAAAAACACCAAACTTATGGTATTTCCAATCGTTCAATTATAGTCGGCCGATCCTTATAAAATTGGATTAATTGGCCAAATATAAAACCCGTAGAAAATCCCAACTTCCTAACTTTACAAACACCAAAGTTATGGCATTTCCGATCAATCAGTTATATGGCAGCAATAGAATATAGTCGGCCGATCCCGGCCGTTCCGACTTATATACTGCGTGCAAAGGGAAGAAGGGTGTGTGCAAAGTTTCAATTCGATATATTTAAAACTGAGAGACTAGTTAGAGAGACTAGACTGAGAGACTAGACTAGACAGACGGACAGACAGACGGACAGACAGACGGACAGACAGACGGACAGACAGACGGACAGACAGACGGACAGACGGACAGACAGACGGACAGACAGACGGACAGACAGACGGACAGACAGACAGACGGACAGACAGACGGACAGACAGACGGACAGACAGACGGACAGACAGACGGACAGACAGACGGACAGACAGACGGACAGACAGACGGACAGACAGACGGACAGACAGACGGACAGACAGACGGACAGACAGACGGACAGACAGACGGACAGACAGACGGACAGACAGACGGACAGACAGACGGACAAACGGACAGACGGGCTGACGAACATGCTTATATAAACTCAGGAGGTGATCCTGATCAAGAATATATATACTTTATAGGGTCGGAGATGTATCCTTCACTGCGTTGCACACTTTTGACCAAAATTATAATACCCTCTGCAAGGGTATAATAAAGCTCTGACATATACATACATATTCTTCCTGAAGCTCGTTTACATTATTTGCTTCTACCAACCGATAATACTCTTGCTCTGAGCTTGGTGTAGCTTCTTCTGAATTTTGTTGTGCGGTGCTTTTTGTCCTGGCTGAATATGAAATTGCCGTGGCATTTTGTTAGTGTTTGTAACATTAGAAGCACTGAGAGGTTTCTCCCTGCATAATCATTATTTGACGGCCTGTTCTTATAATTTATATGACGTGAGCGAACTGACTGATCGACCTCCATAGGTGCCGGTTTCGTTTGGGGTCCTGGGGGAGGTTTCGGGGTGCTGTAGGATGCTACTGCAGTGGGTTTGTATATGGTTTTTTATAAGATTTAAATTGGTTTGTCTGTGTAATTGGGGTTGTTCTAGTTACGGGTGCCCATTGCATTTGGATTGGGTTATGATAGAGTAGTCTGCACAGATGTAGCCTTGGAACGGTTTTAAATAGGTGCAAGATTGTATGGGAATAGGCAAGCCATTCAAATGTCATTAAAAAAAACTAAAAAACTATTAAAGTAAACTTGAAAATAGTTTAGCAACGATAAGGAATCCCTTAATTATCAAATAAAACAAAACCTATCTCGAAAACTTTCAAATTTATATATTTTTTCGATTGCTATTTGGTGGAACTTTTATCTGGCACAAGGTTGTATGGGACAAGCACAAGCGCTATTTGGCTATGTGGGAATAGGCAAGCCATTCAAATGTCATTCACGCTTGTAAAACACGCTCTAAAATAAGTCAGTAACGTTTAGGAATCCCATAACTATTAAACAAAATACAAAATATGTCAAAAAACAACACAATTAAAATTTTTCTTTTGATTTAAACTTGGGACGGTTTTAAATATGTGCAAGATTGTATGGGAATAGGCAAGCCAAATGTCATTAAAAAATCGAAAAACTATTAAAGTATTATTAAAAACTATTAAATAGCATAGTAACGATAAGTTAATCCCTTAATTATCAAATAAAACAAAACCTATCTCTGTCCAGTAGTTGTGCTATGTTTCCATTGAGGACTCTGACAAAGGTGTCCAAGCATGGCTGTCAGAGATTGCACAGTTTCTTGTGAGGTATCTTAATTGCCAATTTGGTTTAGAATTAGTGATAGCTATTGGTACACCGCCTTAAAATTATCGACTATACTATAATTAAGCGAATAAAGCTGATATTCCAAAGTCTTTAAGTCACGTTTGTCAGCAAAATGCGCTGTTAGGCATTCTATTACTGCGTCTGCTTGTTCGGTGAATTTGTTTCGCATTGCTAAAAGAATTCCTTAATATTTTGGTGAGCCGATTCCAATTTCGTAAATTTTTAACACCCATTCGACACATATAACATATTCGCTTTTGTTTCCCGAAAAATCTCTAAGTGTCCTCACGATGTCTGGTAATTTATCTACGTCACTAAGATTGTGCGCTAATTCTCTTTTAATTGTTTGGTCTGTAAACTTGGAAAAATCATTATTGGGATTAAGTATTTCTTTTACAAGGCTCAGATTAGCCATTGGTTATTACTCGCGTGGTTGATTGTGCGTTACGGCAAGATACGGCAAGATTCGCGAGTCTGTCTGCTAAATCCGGTTCAGTCATTTGGGATATTTGAGCAATGATCGAATGAACTTAACTTTTAATTTTTATTACTCAGAATTCGGAAGTTTGTTACCTAAAGAAATATAGTGTGGGTCTTTGATTATGGCGTGAAATTTTCACTTGTTGTGTGTGGATTTTTATTCCCTTACAGAGGGTATTTTAATTTTGGTGAAAAGTGTGCAACGCAGTGTAGGAGACATCTCCGACCCTATAAAGTATATATATTCTTGATCAGGATCGCCTCCTGGTTGATATAAGCATGTCCGTCTGTCCGTCTGTCTGTCGGTCTGTCCGTCTGTCTGTTTCTACGCAAACTAGTCTCTAAGTTTTAAAGATATCGAATTGAAACTTTGCACACACCTTTCTTTCCTTTGCACGCAGTATATAAATCAGAACAGCCGAGATCGGCCGACTATATCCTGTAGCAGCCATTTAACTGAACGATCGAAAATGCCATAACTTTAGTGTTTTTAAAGTTAGGAAGTTGGAATTTTCTATGGTTTTTATTTTTGGCCAAACAATCCGTCCTACTAAATTTCATAAGGAGCGGCCGACTATATCCTATAGCTGCCATATAACTGAACGATTAGAAATGCCATAACTTTGGGCCTTGTTAAACTAGGAAGTTGGGATTATCTTTGACCAATCAATCCGACCTACCAAATTTTTGTAAGGATCAGCCGACTATATCCTATAGCTGCCATATAACTGAATGATTGGAAATGCCATCACTTTGGTGTTTGTTAAATTAGGAAGTTGGGAATATCTATGGGTTTTATTTTTGGCCAATCAATCCGACTTACCAAATTTCAAAGGGATCGGCTCACTATATCCTATAGCTGCCATATAACTGAACGATTGAAAATGCCATAACTTTGGTGTTTTTAAAGTTAGGAAGTTGGGATTTTTTATGCGTATTAAGAGTGCATCATATGAATAATTCTGGAGAATATATTTTACAGAATATTCTCCAAGGGTATATCAACTTCGGGTCCGGTAGGTTGCTTAAGACTATTCTTACAGTAATAAAATATCTCGGCGTGCTCTCGTGACGACAGGATCGATGAATTCCGGTCTATCCCAAGCTGCAGCGATCTCTCTTGAGTGCGGGTTTACTAGGGGGCCTCCTCTGTATTTTCTTCACGTTCCCTTCAAACGGATACCAAAGGGATCACGACGATAAGTTTTGGTCTGATTAATCCACTAGTCACAAGTCCTGTTTTTTCAGGAATGACAATATTGTGGCGTTTTTTAAACGGCACTTTCGCACTTCCGGGTCTCGGCTTTTTCTTCACGAGACGCAGAACTTGTTATCATTTCGCTGGTCCCTGTTCGGGCGACAGTTAAAAGATTGTTTATTATTTGTATATAAAAAAATCAATTTTTACTTTATTGAGCTGGATTAAGAACTGATTTCAATTAAGCTAAACAATTTTTCATTATGAATACGCATCGCTGCCACCGTCTCTGCCGCTGCTGCCGTTTCTACTAACGTTCTTAATTATTATTTGTTGCTGCTCTTCTTCGCTGTGGCTGTTGACCAAATTTCATTGTCATTAGCCAATGCCTTGAAGTGATTGTTTTTGTTGTATGCACTTAGCCGAGTTCGATCAACTTCGGAAATTGGCTATTCTGCATTCCCACGATCGCTGACCGAAAGGTGTGCAATCAGCGCTTACTCTTACTTATGTCTGGGTCTTTATATAATTTTCAGTGTTAACTTACATTATACAACGGTTTTGTGAATTTAAGACAGGTAGCATGCCGGTAAGAATTGCATTGCGCGAAAATGTTCAACCTATTCTGGCAACTATTAGGACTTTATGCGCTGTCTACTTCTCCACGACGTCGCCCATCTTAGAGAGAACATTACCTTTTTCTGTCCCGAATTGGCCTTTTGGGTGATATTCTCTGGACAGGGGTCCTTCCGCGAAAAAAGTTCATTCATTCTCGGATGTAGTTGCAACGGTTTTCGTCATTATCCCGCATAGAGCGGGCGCTTCTCCACCTCCACATATATACCTGAGATCTATGGATATTGAATATAGACTTTTACCAATTACGGATTCCAATGTTCCAGACCTGTTTCAGTTCTCTCCGCCAGAAAAACTTCACGGAAACTTTCCGCCAATCATTGGCTGGCAGATTTAATTCCGATTATTGTTTTAGAAATAATATATATATATATTTTTTTTAACATTTGCACTAACAATAAGTATGTAGAATCTTAAATTAAAAAACTATCTGACAGTCAAGGTGACTGGCTAGTTCGGTAGAAAAAGAAAAGGGAAACAAAGGAGACGGACATGGCATATCAAAGGAGGTGATCCTGATCAAGAATATATATCTAAGGGTGAAGCTTTTTTTTTTCCTGTTAAAAACTATCTGACAGTCAAGGTGACTGGCGCGAGATTTAGGGGCTCTAATACCTATTGACGAGCTGGAAGGTCATTGCGTTGCAATCGGGTCCGGTTTGAAACCCTGGCTAGACCCCTGGCGAGCTGATTTGGATAAGAAATTACGCTTTTTGTTTTGAAATTTCATCTTTTACGGGTAGAATGCCAAGATCTCTATGGATGTTGTCGTTCCGAACATAGCAAGGTGCCCCAGTGATAGTTCTCAGAATTTTTGATTGTGCTCGCTGAATAATGTCGATGTTGCTGCTGCTCGCGTTTCCCCACAATTGGGAGCCGTAGGTACAGACTGGCTTAAGCGTTGAATTGTAGAGCAGGACCTTGAAGTCCAGGCAGAGGGGGGAGCGCGCGTTTATAAGCCAATGGAGACTGTTTGATTTTAGTTTTAGGTGAATTTTCTTAGCTTCGATATGTCTCCGCCATGTAAGTCTCCTGTCTAGGTGGATGCTAAGATACGTTACAACGTCAGCTTGTGGAAGTGGCGTGTTATTCAGGGTTAGCGGGGGACACGTTTGTCTGTTAAGAGTAAACGTTATGATTATGTTTACACTTTTGCGCATTTATTTTTACACGCCAGTCTGATAACCACCTCTCTACTACCACGAGATGATCAGCTAGTAGTGCTGATGCCTGAATTGGGCATTTGGACCGACTTATGGTCGCGGTATCGTCTGCGAATGTAGAAGTAGTTAGCCGCTCGTTCGTTGGAATATCTGCGGTGTAGAGGAGAAATAGAGTTGGATCAAGGGCGCTACCTTGGGGAACTCCAGCCTCTATAGCGTAGTCATCGGATGTTGTGGTGTTGCATCTCACGGCGAAGGCTTTGTTGTAAAGATACGATTGAAGTATACTGTGAGTGTTTCCCGGCAGGATCGTTCTGATTTTATGGATAAGGCCATCAAGCCAGACTCGGTCGAAAGCGTGTGCAACGTCAAGGAATACCGCACTGCAGTATTCCTGAAGCTCGAATGCAGTCCGTATTTCTGCTGTTAATCTGTTGACTTGCTCTTTTGTTCCATGGCTTTCTCGAAAGCCAAATGGGTGTGCTGGAATAACGTTGAGCTCTTTCAGATATGGGATTATGCGCGTCAAAAGGCATTTTTCGAGCAGTTTTGACAGACACGAGAGTAAACTTGTCGGTCTATACGAAGCTGGTATTGTTTGATCTTTTCCTGGCTTCATTATGATTACCGATTTTTTCCATTTTTTTTGGAAATAGCTAATTTGTGTAATCCCGTTAAAGAGTTTACAAATAACCTCAACTGCATAGTTTTGAAGTTCGATTAACATCAAATGATCACCGCCTGGGGCCTTTTTTTGTTTCAATTGCTCGCTGATTACTTTTGCAACTTAATTTGGTCGAAACAGAATTGGCTCCGTCTCAGATTCAATTCCAATTGACGGCGACGGTAGTGCGAATGTATTAGTTGCAGGGTTTCGAAGGTGTAATGCAAATGTACAAGCTCTGTCTTTGTCGCTTCTGGCCCAGCTGCCTGAAGAGTCTCTTATGGGAATTACTGTTTCGGCCGGCGCACTTAGATTTGGGTGGGCCCTCCACAAGGGGTGCTTAGTGCTGGTTGGTGAAAGTTTCTCAATGTACTGGCCTTGTACTTTTTCTTCTTCTTGCCTTAGAGCCCTGGTGAGTCTGCGACCAGCTTCCTTAAGACTTTGTTTTGAGGATGACGATCTGCTGGTTTGCCAAGAACAAACTTTTCGATTTCAAGGTTAGTTTTGTGTTGGTGTGTGTGCCCATCCCTCCCTTGCGGGGTTGAGACTTTGGCTGCTGCTGCGACGAGTACAGACTCCAGTGCATCGGCATAGCAGTCGATGTCCTCGTTGATGTTGAGCTGTGGAGGTAGTTCAATGTGGGAACTTACTTACTTTTCGAACTTCAGCCAGTTGGTTCGATGCGACGTCAGCCTGCGAGGGTGCTCGATTGATTCCGGGCTTTGAAGAAGAGTTATTAGCACAGGTGAGTGGTCTGATGATAGATCCAAAAGCGATTTTGCAGATATTAGATTGCGAGAAATATTTTTTGTCACAGCAAAATCTATTAAATCAGGTAGTTTCCTAGGATCTATAGGCCAGTATGTAGGGCTGCCTGGTGAAACGTTATAATATAATATAATATAATAATTTATAATTGCCTTCCTTTGGGGGTCCCAAGGCTGGATCCCCAGTGCGTGTGCTTGGCGTTGTTATCTCCTGCTGCTATGAATCGCTCGCAAAGTGAATTGTAGAAGTTCATGAATTGGTCTTCGGAGACTGTAAAGCGGGGTGGGCAGTAGACAGCGGCAATGGCAAGGTTGCAGTTGCCCAACTGTCATTTTATCGAAGTAGCTTGCAGATGATTTTTAGCAAACCGTTGGTGAAAGTGGTGTTAAGATCCTTATTAAGATGCCAGTTCCGCCATGCGCTTTACCATCTGGATGATCGGTGCCGTAGAACGTGCAAGCATTTGTAACAAGATATTTCGGTTTTGCATAAGGGTTTGCATGGTGGTTTTATAAGGACATAAATTCCATCATATTTTGTTGCAAAGTAATCATCATTGATTCCATGTTACTTTGTGGCTGTCCCATGGCCTGCTAGATGTTATCAATTTTCGGCTCTATGTGAGCTGTGCCTGATCTTAGAGCACTGGCGTAAGAAATTCCGTTTGTGGTAATTGAAGGGTCAAATGATGATCTGGCTGCTATTGCGAAGAAAACTTCTGGTGTCGTTTTTGATCTCATTTATGTGTTTTGTGTTTTCAGGGAGCGTGCCGTTGTCGTTCGTTACATCCGACTTTTCATCACCTTGTAGACTGGACAGCCTCTGTAGTTTGCTGTGTGGTTTCCTTGGCAGTTTAGACACTTTTTAATGAGAGAGTCTTCCTTGTTGGCAGGGCAGGGTTCGGAGCCGTGTCAGTTTCCACAAGCTACACATACTGACCGGAGGGGGCAGTAAGCCCTGGTATGACCGTATTCCTGGCAATTTGTGCATTGCACTCACCCGGTCCGTTTGTGCGGCTCTTCCACCGTGATCCTACGGTGCAGAAGGTACTGCAACTTGTAGATTGGGTGAACTGTTTTTTTTCATACAGTTTATATCATTTTTTGCGCAAAAACCGTTTTCTTTTAAGGCCTCTGTAATCTGTAATCGGAGGGGGTCACATCGGGTTCTATTCCCTTGACACAACTTGCAAACCTTTGCAACTTTTCAGCTAGTACATGTAGTAATTATTTTTGGCATCGTTTAAGTACTTCGACACTGCTCGGAAATCGTCCTCGGTTTTGGCTTAGAGTTTAGTTTCGCTTATATTCCTTTTCATAAGCGGAATAACATGAAAGTTATCTTTTCCGACAAGCTCAACTATTTTGTTGACTAGGGCATTCGAGATCTTCTCCCGAATAAAAATAGGTGCGGGCTTTAGTATCCTTGGGGCTAATTGTTCAGACTCTGTTTCAGGCTCCGCCAGAATGGAAAATCTATTTTCATCTAATGACCCGGGATTTTCAGGGCCTTTGTTGGAACGATTTATTTTAGGCTTATTGCCTTTCGAGTTTTTTGGCGGTGTTAGCTTCCGCTCGGAGATATTAATTTAGCGATCCATGCCTGTCTGCATGGCCGAAGCTTCTTCTACCGTAGCTTTGTTTTTGCCGTTTGCACCGATTTTGGCACTTTGTTGTGTTGATGCTTTACCCGCAGCACAAGAAGAGAGTGGAGTCGTTATTGTATTGTTGGCGACAGAGACCGTTGTAGTAGTCGAAGTAGTTGCTGTTGTTGTTGCGCTAGGCGGCAGAATCTCTGTTGGAGAGCGTTGAAGAGCAGGCGGGGGAGCATAAACTAGCTCTCTCATTTTCGGCGGTCAGTAAACTTGCACCTTCAAGCACTTTCGGTTCTAGAGTATTACTCATAACCGTAAAATAATCATTGTTACGGGCCAAAGAGAGACGACGTTTGTCTTGCTCACACTGAATTTTTTCACGGGCTTCGTCTTGTTGTTTTTTTCGTTGAGTGCGCTGATCCATGTTCTTACTCATTTGTTTATCGCTAGTGCGTAAAGATTAGTTAATTAATTAATTAAAACTTTAGTTTACGATAAGCGATTTGCATCGCGAAACTCAAAACCACGCGTTTATTAATTTTTTGAACGTTTTCGACTGATTGACTAATTGTTTTTCCGGAGCGTTAATAAAACACGTCTGCACGCAGCCGAAGTTCGTAGCGAATATATTTAATGTACGTTTTATAATAATGATACAATAACACAAAATAAAATTAAATTTATTATCTTTGCAAATAGTACCAAATCATAGCTGATCATATCGAAAAATTAAGTAAAAAACTAGTTTTAATATAAATGTAAATATCAACCAAATATTTTTTTAGGGTGAAATATTTCTTAGATTTTTGAGGGGGTACGACTTAAGCAATGCAGGGGCAGCGGCACCAGTAATGTAAATTTAGTACAGTTTTTAGGACACGTACAGCGATTAATGGTACAACCAGCTTGATAAATTTCGCAATCCAACTAGCTCCATAATTGGCCAATGTAGAAAGCATTTCGGGTACTGGAACAATAAATTAGTATGAATACGCAAGCCAACACCAAAACAGTGGAAATTCTGTAGTTAAGTGGGAACACATCATAGGAATCGTGACAACTGTAGCATGATCGCGAAGTGCTGCTGTTACATCGAATCTCGAATTAGGGTTAGTCTTGCGCATCGGGATATTGAATAAAAACATAACTAAACTAGAGCATCCGGAGAACTTTGTCTCGCCCCAATTTCACGACTTCATAAAGCACCAGAGTAATAATAAAACACTGGTAATTCAAATTTCATAAACTTTAATTTGACTCGAAATCAGTGGAGAGCGATGTGATAAACAATATTTTTTGTTTTGTTATCCGGTGCAAAAATAAATAATGATGACGGCTTTCCCACACGCGAACAGGCTACGTATAACTGCTCATGTGAAAAACATTGATATTTCAGATTAATCCCGCAGATATCCAATGATTGGCCTTGCGATTTATTGATTGTCATCGCAAATGCCAATCGAACTGTGAACTGAATCCTCTTGAATTGGAATGAAAATCTGTTGGAGTAATCAATTCGTGGGATAAGAACTTCCTCTCCTTTAAATTTGCCCTTAATAATCGTCGCAACCGCGTACCCTGTATAATGTCGGATGATTTAGATTCCGCAGCATTATAATAATTGATCCCACTTTCAGTTGCAAATTATGCGGCGGAGTTCCTGGCACATCCAGTGAGTTCAAAAATTCTGTCGGATAGTTGGTCGCTTCATCCTCGTCGGTCACGCTGTGAACGGATCTGTATGAATGAAGTTCTCCAGCGATTTGACTTTGAATAACGAAATTCAAACAATCTACGTCCTTATTCTTCGCTGCTATTATTTCCCTTTCACTAATCCAATCGAGATTTGTATAATTTTTTGCAAAGTCGGGAAACACTTTTGTGATGAGTTCCTCTTTCGACGATGTGAACTCCCAAAAATTAGCTGGGAACAATATTAATCCAGTCGAAACATCAACAGGAATTTCGCCATTGCCAAGCTCCAGCAGTTGTCTCTAGAATTCAGTAGAGGAGGGGTCATCCTGCAATGCGACTCTCATATTCGTGGACAATTTAAACTTCTTGACATATCGCCACAAAGAGGACGATTTTAGGCATGCATTAACTTCATCGGCAGCCGTAGATTTCGGGATGACGGGAAGCGTTTGACGAAAATCTCCGGACAGCAATATCAAAGCCCAACCAAATAGTTTCGAATCACCTCGTAAATGCTTCATCGTTCACTGCCTCCAAGGCTCGTTTATGCGCCATCGTGCATTCATCCCAAATGATTATTTTTCATTCTCGCATCAATTTCGCTGTCGCCGAATTCTTGCTAATCCGGTCAACCGTCAGAAGATTCATGGGTAGCTTCAAATGCAGTTCGACCGCCTTCTAACAATGTAGCAGCAATTCCAGATGATCCAAAAGCCAACGCAATTTGAGATCTTGACCGAATCGTTGCCAGAATCAACGAAATGACGAATGTCTTGCCTGTCCCACCAGGAGCATCGAGAAAGTATAAGCCTCCCGTTTCATCGTCAACAACCTTCACTATCGAATCGTACACGATTTTCTGCTATGCATTCAAAGCGGCTCATTTGTTCGGACTCTTTCGTCCAGGTTAGTTTGATCAAAGTGATGCTCCCGTTGAAACTCGCGATTGAAAGCATCGTCCATTCAACGATTTGGCGCTGGCATTCCCAATGTCGCTAGTAGACTGCCGCACATGAGCATGCAAATGTCTTCGATCAGTATTAACGCTTCGTTGCGCATTTCTTCGGTAATGGTAAAATTATCAGTTGTCCTATGAACCTTGAGGTCCTTATAGTTGTCCCACAGTGCGGTCGGGTTCTACGGATGACATGTGGCTATGATTATTGCAAATAATGATTGAATTTGATTCGTTGACGCAGAAACAATGGCATCGGCGAGCGTTGAATCCCAATGATCATCGTTTTCGAGCAAGTTAAAACGTTGGCAAGCCTCCCGAAAACTGGCGCACAGCACACCATGCACGATAGGCAGGGACTCGAAGGATGTAGGGCCTCTAATGTTTGTCAACGTTGTCGCTGGTGGCCGTTCTGCTCTTAGCGCCAAATGGCCTCGTTACAACTAACGTCACCACATCGTTTGCATTCGGATCAGCAATGCCAAACACCGCCATGTTGCTCCCTTTGTTCATATATTTGCAAACGTTTTTGATGGATTTGATAGAGTTGCAGTACTCAACATTGCAATGCGTTGAGAACGCTTTCGACAAAAGCGGGCAATATGGAACGATCCAGCGGTTATCCACGATTACTGTTACGTCTGTTTCGTTACGTTTCACCATTTCACTGATTGTTTCAGCCGTCAACGGACGGGGAAATCGTTTTGTGCAGTTTCCGTTATACGTGCATACTGATTCTGGGGTGTGGACTCCGCAACGGCCATGGATCATGCTCGTTGTCACAATGGAATGCAGCTCGGGATCAGTTTGTTTATCTGGTATTTCGGCTGAAATAATCGAATCAATTTGATCTGGTCGGATCTTGTCGAAAATCCAAAGCAGAATTTGCGTAAGCCACACTTCTGCCACTCAACCGAGTACATTCAACAACGAACTGCGCCAAAAACCTGCTGCTTAACGATGCAATTCATAAGTACTGTGATCTTTTGCTTGAATACTCGTGTGGTGATGTCAGGTCTATCGCTAGATGTTTGTCCTGGAAGCATTTTTTCGTGCCATTTCGGATTGCATGTGAACGTGATAAATAAATCTGGGTGTCCGTAATTACGGACATACGTCATCGCATCTTGAGCGTACTCATGCATATGGCCCGGGCTTCCAACATAAGTAGCTGGGAGAATGGTCAAACAGCCGATGTTGACCGCGTGTCCTTCAGTAGCGATGGCGTCACGCAAGTGGATGTACTCGTCTGGACGCAACTTCGACTGTTTGAAACGAATGAAATTAAGACGCTCCGATTCTACTTTGATGTACTTGTCGACACAGTACTGTTGAAACAAACGGCGGTATCTCAACAGATGATTGTCAATATTTAGTCGAATCGTCAATGGATACGCATAAAAATTCATAAAGCTGACCTTCTTATTCGTTTCTTCTCCTAAAATTTGAATTCAAACTTAGTTGTACTGCAATTGGCCATCATCCCGACGCTTGAGAACAATATCGCGTGATTCCACATTCTCGCCAACAATTACCACTGCGACTTCATTAATAGTGGGAGCATTAAATTGTCTTGCATTGGTTCCAGTGGGCCTTTTGTCAGCGCTGATGATTTTGTGGTCGTCAGAATGCATTGTATCCAATGCGGCTTTGAACAATCTGACCAATTCATTACGCTCATGCAGAAGATTTTGCAATTGTTGTATAATTTCACGTTTAGTGGCAGTAAAAAATGCACAATGCTGATTTAGTTCATCTTCCGAATATGAAGGAATTTATGATCTTTGTTTGGTGGTGGTAACAAAGCGCGCGCTCGATAGTGAATTTACACTTGAATCTGAATGTTGGGATGCAATTTTGAAAAAAATGAGAGTTGTACATTTTGATAATAAAAAGACGCCATTACCTTATAACTCGGATTGTAGCCTGGTTGATGAACAACCTCTGCTCCAAATGACGTCATTTGAAAGCATCCGTTATATTTTTGTACAAGCTTTAGGAAACTGTTTAATTGGGCTGAATTTCCATATAGTAGCAAATACAATGGCTCTGGTGGATGAGCCGAAACGGGTAATTTAATTTTGCCACCTGCACAGCATAAGTTGGGAGTTTCCAATCGAAACTTCAGTGCATTGCAATGCTAACATACGACAGACAATGAACCAATAACAACGAAACTATGATCTTTGTAGGATGTTTCGGAATTGTATGCGAATGCAGCGCGATTCAAGTTTTCATTTGCGGCTGGTCTTCTTCTACTCACATTTTGTCGGACTTGAGGTGGTCTTTGAGCAGCGCGAAGCTTTGCAATTCGCGCAGGTGAACGCCGTCCAAGTCTTGATCTAAAAGCAGGCATTATTTCCAATTAAAACATTGGCAATGTTTCGTTAACTCAATTTTTTACAGTCTTATGTACAACAATGAAGGCATTATTTCCAAAGACTGCTTTTTTAACAGTTTTATGTACAACAATGAATACATCTCTTGAGTCGATAGCGACTTATCCGGCAGGTTTTCCCAAAATTTTCTGGCAATTACAAACAACTGAAAAAAAATTTGAGCCAAATCGGCCTATCCGTTCTCTTGTTTTGCGATGGCGTACATTTTTTGTACCATTTTTATATATATAGATAAATAAATAACCGATAAAAAGGAGCTAAGTGTTTATAACTGTGACGTCCCGCAGCCACAAAATAGATAACATTAATAAAACACCATAGAAACAACACTCCGAAAGAAACAGAATTTCTATTTCGAATACCCTTGCGTATACTAAACCCTCAAAACAATTCAAAAACGCGAGATACGAAGATCCCGATAACTCGTAATTTAGCAGAACCCCGTATCTTGCTTCTCCGGCGTCTACATAATCAGAGCCATTCCCTCAAAGCAGTCAGTTGTGCTTCGGCGAACATTCGAGAACAAATGTTTTAATATCAATGGTGGTTGATCCATAGGAGTGAGGCTTAAAATAGACTCTGTAACATAGGGAGGATCACCGACGCCCGTTGTGGTTGTGTCCTGACATGGTCATCATTATTAGCAACCTAAAGAAAATTCCACCCATTGCCGAGCAACGCGTCACAAGTATTCCAAAACAGCAAAGAACGACCCTTGCAAAGAGCCAATCCGACGCGGGAACAACACTCAAATAAAATACAAATTTCTGTCGCTAACCTTGGCGACGGCAAAAAAAATTACACATTATCATTGGCAGATTTTTAAAATCCTTTGCATAACTGACCTATCCGTTTCGTTCATTATACAACATAGATTATAATATTAGATTACTATCGGTACCCTGCCAAGCTTCACTGTGGCATATTACTTGATTCATAAATAATAAGATACAAAGCAAAAGTTTCATAGCCATTTAATTTTATAACACTGGTTGGTATACAATTTTCTGTTTTTCCATTTTTAGCATAACTATATAGGCTATTTAATTTACCTACACGGGAACACGCAACATACAGTTGTCCGTGTGAGAAGCAATTCACACTTAAATCTAAATGTGGCGGTACCCTATGGCATATTACTGGATGCATAAATAATAATACCCAAAGCAAAAGTTTCATAACCATTTAATTTTGTAACACTTGTGGGTATATAATGTTTTTTTGTGGACATATTTAAATGGCCCCACTATTATTGTTGCTTCCACCACATTGTTCATTAATTTGTTGACTGCCAGTCGCATCCCATTGCAGATTTTAGGTTGATTGATGTTTCGCAACAGTATAATATGTGAAAATCGTGAGAGATTGGTGGAGAGTACTTATACCCGTTACTCGTAGAGTAAAAGGGTATTTTCTATTCGTGCAAAAGTATGTAACAGGTAGAAGGAAGAGTTTCCGACCCTATAAAGTATATATATTCTTGTTCAGGATCACTAGCCGAGTCGATCTAGCCATGTCCGTCTGTCCGTCTGTCTGTCCGCATGAACGCTGAGATCTCGGAAACTATAAAAGCTAGAAGATTGGCATTATGCATGTAGATTTTAGGAGTTCCTACGCAGCGCAAGTTTGTTTCAAAATGGTGCCACGCCTCCTCTGACGCCCAAAAGCCACAAGCTATGGCCACAGTTTTGATGCTATTATGAAAATTTTAATTGATATGTATTTGTTTGGTCAATACCTATCGATTGGCCTAATAAAAGTTTGCCACGCCCACTCTAACGCCCAAAAATCCATTAAACGCTTAAGCCTGGCTAGCGCCTACATTTCCGCCTTTCATGGCCCGTGGTACCAATGTCTTGGGGTAGATGGCGCAATTTGGGATTTCTATTAAAGGAAAGTGCGGTGGTTTTCATTTGTCAATACCGAACTATGTCCCAAGAGCTATGCAAATCAAATCAAGTTAGCCTAATTGGAGGTCTGAGTCAAACAATGGCGTATGTGTGTATGTATGTAAGCATATACATATGTATGTATTTACATTGTACACAGTTGCAATTGCCCGGCAAAGAAGGCATATTTATATTAAGTTGTTTAGCTGAGTAACGGGTATCTAATAGTCGAGGCACTCGACTAAAGCGTTCTCTCTTGTATTTAACTATGTTTTTCACCTTTTTTCTCCTCAAACTCTTTCTAATAACACCTTTTATTATATCTCTCAAATTTTTTACATTTGAACTCTCTCAGAGTTTATTTAAGACTATTGTAAAGTTCTTTTTCGTCTTTTTTTAATACGAAAAATCAATACTAAAATGAACTTTTGATCTATGAAACTCAGATATAATATGAAATAACAAACTGTATTTAAATTTCCAATCAGCACAACACGATCCAAATGCGATCATGAATGGGTTGATAAAAGTTTTTTCTGTTGCAAGACGAAACCAATTACTACCAAAAACACTTATTCATTTTTTTTTTCTTGTCATTTTTTTTAAAACGTTAAGATAGATAAATATATGTAGTTCTTATTCCTTCTCGCTATCGCTTGTAAACAGGACGGCAACTACAGATCAGACACCTTTGTTCACCTTATCTCTTGAAACTTCCCAACTTTTCCATATGTGGAACTATTTGGAATTCCTCTTGACAAGAAAGGTAGGAATTAGGCAATGCCTGATAAAGTATTACAACAGCATTATACATTTTGAGACTTCTCTAGCTTCACTTCACAGCTCTTCCGGCTTCTTTATTTCGTTAGTAATTTTTTGACCCATCTGAAAAGTTTAATACTATTTTGTATCAAATTTAACAATTTTTATTTGCAAAATTTAGCGACGACCAACCGGAGTGTGGCGATGATCGGATTTGATTTAACACTGCACTTTCATTTCAAACAAACATCTCTTAGAGCTATGCTTAGCTAAAGGGGGCGAGAAATTGGGCGAATTCGCGAGGGCGGACGAAAGCTTTATTGGCTCCCGCTCTCGTCTTATTACGGACTTAAGGATCTCAAGTATTTCATCCATGGTCAGATCTCTCTTCATTTTTTAAATTCTTTTCTGCTGACTAAAATTTATTGACCTATTCTGCTTCTTTAGCGTAAAGGACTTAAATTTAAACATATTATAGTTCAGATGACATTTTTAAGAACTTTAAATTTATGAAAGTCTCTGTTAACAAAATAAACCAACCCGTGTATAACTTTACTCCATTAAACTCTGGAAAATACAATAATGGCACATTATCTAGTGCAAGTTTTATTAAAAATATAAACAATCACTTAAACTTTAAACTCTCATTGGAATTTTTTCCACAACTAGAAAGAAAGTATAGGAGCCCACGGCGAAAGTTAAGGGCTAGATCCACCCCTAGTAAGTTTTTATGCTTTTTATCGACATTCTCCAATGTACTTTAATGTCTAGATCTACAATCAATCTAACATAATTCTGATTCTACTTACCTTTAATCCATTTACCGTACATTTTTCCGGTGGTTTGACTTCTATTTCTTTTTTGCTGCGCATAACGGGATTGGCTCTTTCGGCTAAAATGGGGACTTCTTTTAAAATGGGTGGACACATGCTGTGGTCGGAAAAATCTGTTCAAATGGACAAGATTTCAATTTGATTGCTGTGAGTGTGTGATTTTAAATTGGGCTAGAGTGGTCAGTATATGAAGCTCTTATAAATATAAATGTGGACAACGAAAACTAGCAGAAGTTTATTTTTCCCTAGACAGTCGAATTTTAGAGATCGGTTTCTCTGTGTGCATTATGCTAGATATACAGTATCTTGTCAAGATGGCAAGCTGGGTCTAAGTATATAAAATCATAGGCGGGCAATCAAAAGCGACCGTGTAACCAAAATAGGTAAGACATAGTCCACAATATAGATGCATGCAGCAAAAAACTGTAAACAGATAATTAAGATATTTTTGAAACTGGATACCCTCTTGTCAAACTGGCACCAGATTAAAATAATAATAATAATTTAAATGTTTCTGAAACACGATAAGCTCGATTTCTTATTCAGTCAATGCAACTTCACCCCAAATCGACCCACACACCCACTTACCTCCTGCACGTCCGTATTGAGCTAGCTGAATGGAAATACTTGTACCTCGTGGACAGCTCAGTGATAGCTGCTCAGAATCGCATCCAGCGCGCTGGTATGTTTTTAGTGTGGAGGCCAAAAGAGCTGAAACCAAAAAAAAATATGTACTACTTAGATACAAGAAAAATACAAAAAAAAGGTAATATTACTTAATGCTTATATCTATAAATACTAGGTTTATTATCTATTACAAAATCAAAAAAAAGCAAGCTTTCTAATTGATATTATAATATCCTCTGCAATTGTTTATAAATCTTTTTAAATTCGTCATTCGATGGCCAAGGACACAGGGATGCTCACTCGTAGAACGTCAAGGACTTTATTTAAAATTCTAAATTCTCTCTAGTTTTAAGGCGAGAGCGGGAGCAAATAAAGCTTTCGTTCGCTCTCGCGAATTCGCCTTATCTCTCGCCCGCCTTAGATAAGCATAGCTCTAAGAGATCATTATTGAAATTGAAATCAGAATTAAATCGAATCCGATCAAGATCGCACTCCCATTCGTCGCTTTCGTCGCTAATATTCGCAAATTAAAAATCGTCGCTCTCCAATCAAAGTTATACAAATTAGTATTAAATTTTCATGGTGACCCCGACTTAATTGATTGGAAAGAGTTCGCGATTGTGTAAAGTAATTTTCAGCAAAAACAATAAACTTGCGTCGGTACGGCAACTATTTTCTTTTTTTGGAACTGTGTTGGAAGTCTGCCGACCCCTCCCTCTGTTGCTGCTGTTACCCTGAGACGGAATCATAAGAACTTTCAAGCCCCGAATTGGCCAAGCAGGTATAGAGTGCGAAAAGTTGAAAACTAATCTGTGGCGTTTTTTAAATTGTATTTGGCCCATCTTTTTGCGCTCGTGTAAAAATCGGTAGATAGCGAGCATTCTAACCAAGAAAATACAAATTTGCATGTGCTAACAATTTTAATTCTGGCAAATCGCTTTGGACATTAAAACACAAACAAAAAATTCGAAATTAGTGCAACTTAAACCCCCCAAATTAGGGTATTGCTAAAAAAACCGTGAAAAAAGTGCAATTTTTAAAAATTGAGAAAATTCCGGCAAAAACCCGCGCTTTCATAATTTTTCCCGCGCTTTTCATTATTTTCCCGCGCCTTTCAGCATTAGGCTTATATATTCGTTGCCCTTAGTTATCGGTAAGTGCATCATTCTCCATTTGCATTTGCACACCGACACCATTGCCGCGATTTTCGATTTATCTCTGTCGTTTTCGTTCTCGATCTCTGCAGCAGTGCAATTGTTGGTTGCTTTAACGCTTGTTCGTTGGTTTTCGGTACGCTTGAGCATTGGCGTGTGCGTCCCTACAGTGCGTACGTTCGGCATAGTATTCTCGTAGGTTTTTTATACAAAATTCTAAAAACTCTAACTAAGATTAGAATTTTTTGAGAAGAAAAGTATACAACATATGTTACATTTATTTTTCTTTGAAAAAGTTAATACAAAGAAATTACTTTATTTCAATGATGAATTGAGTAGTGGGTTAGCATTCACCCAGTTTGGTTTTAGGTTTGCGCTTAAAAATATATATAGAAATAATGCCATAACACAATTAAACATCAAGAAGGTTTGCTGTTTTTCGTTTTGCTTTAGGATTTTGAAAAATTGTGTTTTTATAGTGTGATTTGAATTTTTTAAACCGAAATGAAACCAATGGATGCTACTATGAGAGACATAAAAATAGCTGAAGAGATGCTTCTGTGGTCTGTAACTCAGTTTGCCGTGGCAATTGTCACCCCGGTGCGTATATCTGACGATATGGTCGGCGCGAAGGACACGTGACCCGTATCGCCGCTCCTACCTCAAATAATCTGGCTCTGACGGACATATTATGTGATTTATGTTTGCTTGCATGTGACTATATCAAAAGGCTTCGTTAATAAAACGATTTACTCGTTGGGCAGCATAGGCATGTGGTTCCCAGCTAGGTTTCCTAAATAATAATCTATCGCACTATAATATCCATTGATGAAAGGTCTGGGGCGAGCCGTGAAACAAATACATGTTTTTGTTGGAGCACCCGGACATGGTTTTTGTACCATAAAAGCGATAATCCAGTATCGGAACTTTCCTGGCGGCACCCCATCGCGTCCAAAACTTTCGGGTACCGAATCATTTGAACCATTTGAGCGGCGAGCGGGATCGGTAGCTGTGCGGAAAGCGAATCGCGGGGAGCAGGTTGCACGGCGCCAGCCATAGACTGCCAACCGACCACGACTTTTTTGCGCTTGGGGGAAACGGGTTCAGATGGCATGCGTCTAATGAGATAGCTACCCGGCGAACTTTGTTCCGTCTTATCTTAATGTCAATAAATAAACAGTTTTTTTTATCGGAAAAAATACAACAAAAAATTAAATACGTATATTGATCATTCATAATTATTTCTGTATTTTAGTACATAGGTTGCTCTTCATTTAAGTACGTTGTGATACACGAAATTCTTTGTTTTATTATCAGGCGCAAAAACAAACAACGCAGATGGTCTTCCGAGCCATGAACATGCCACGTATAATTGACCATGGGAAAAACATGAATGTTCTAGATTTAAACCAAAAACTTTTAAGGATTGTGATTTGTTGATGGTTGAAAAATTAGAGAGTTTTCTAATTATAAAGTTCCGAAAAAACTTGGCGGAGGCTAAAATTATTAATTTCGAGAAACGAAAACGAAAAGAAAAGGTGTCGACGGCTCAAATCAATTTCAACGAATGCTTATATATTTTTCGACAAAGTACTTAGAGCCTAGCTTTACGAAGGTTGGCGAAGACGGGGCGACTTCGCAGAGAGCAAGAGAAAACTTTATTGTGCTCCCGCCTTCGCCCTAAACTAACTTACACTAAACTTCAAGTTTTTATTTTTTCAATAATTTCAAATTTCAATTTTGAGCGAACAATGGTCATGGCAAATGCATGACGTATCGGAAATTGAAGTCTTTTAAATTCAAACGGCATATCGGTTGGGATCATTTGTATCCTCGGAATGAGAACTTCCTCACCTTTGAATTTTCCTATCATTATCGTAGCGTCAATTACATTGTTAATCAATTTTCTAACCACCGAAAGCGTACCGTTGCACAGTTTTGGCTGGTTTATGTTTCGAAGCATGATTACTACGGAGCCAACCTTTAGGCGTAAATTGTGCGGTGGTAAGCCAGGCACGTCCAAAGAGTTTAAGAAATCAATTGGATCATGTGTGACGCATTTGTTCCAATGATCTTATTAAGAATTATGTAGTTTAGGTCATCTACATCTTTATTCTTAGCCGCTAAAATTGCTGTCTCACTCAACCATTTATTATTCTTGTAGTTAGAACTAATTTCTGGAAATACATTGTTGATAAGTTTGTCTTTCGATGTGACAAAATTACAGAAATTATTTTGAAATGATATTAATCCGCTCGATTTATCGACAGGTACTTGACCATTACCGATAGTCAGCAATTGCTCCGAGAAATCTTTAGTAGATGTATCATTAAGCAAAGTAACTTTCACATTTGTTGTCAGTTACAGTTTATTTCGTCGGCAGCCATAGATCTTGGAATTACTGTCAGTATTTAGCGGAAATCGGTAGAAAGTAAAAACAAAACATCTCGAGTCTTTGCGTAAATCTATTAATGGGCAGTTAAGTGCTTCTAATGCACGTTTATGCGCCATTGTGCGTTCGTGCACACACGTTGGTTCTTCAATAGTTTGAAGATTTAACGGTAATTTGAATACTGAATGAGCCGTACGGCATCTTTCTAACATCGTGGCTGCTATTTCAGAAGAAGCAACTGCAACCACTATGTTAGATCTCGCCCGAACAGTTGCTAAAACTAATGACATGAATGTCTTTCCAGTTCCACCATCTAGAAAATATAAACCACCATTTTCATCATCGACTGCCTTCATTAAAGTATCATAAACTTCGTTTTGTTAATAATTCAACAGGGGTAAATTCGCTTGAACTACTAAATCTAATTCCTGGTGATCATATCCACGTTCCCGTTCCAATTCTCGATTAAATGCGTCATTCCTTTCACGATGTGGTGCTGACATTCCTAACCTGATTAATAAATTTCCGCACATGAGGTAGCACATATCTTCGATCAAAACTAAAGCACGATTATTTATTTCCTCAACTGGAATGCTGTCGAACGGGATAAATTCTATTCTATGTCATTCTCCTGGCTCTAAACTACCTCCCTGCCAATTTTCAGCTAAATCGGTTCAGCCGTTCTTGAGTTATAAGTGTAACTAACACGTAACTAACACGACTTTCTTTTATTATATATAAAATAGATATGGCAAGGAATACTGTAAAGGAATCCTGTCTAGCCGAGATACCTCCCCTGAAGTTCTGAATATACATAATGCAATTATCACTCTTAAACGGACCACTGTTCAAATAAAGCGGACCAAACGAGAAAAAGCGGGAGCGAAACGCCGATGAACTCGAATATTAGGCTCCTCTAAACGTGATAGACAGAGAATGTGATAGATCGGTATTGATCGTTTAGTTTTGCCGACCTCACAACTAATTCAAAGATATAGAGAGATAGTTATTACCGTGCCGAAGGAGAGCAAGTTATCGGAGGGTTGTTAAAAAGGATTGGCGGCCAATTTAGGCGCCAAAATGAACGGTAAATAATAGATCGTTTTTTATGAATTTTAAGTATAAACTGAAAGAACAACCGAAAACTCAAGCTATTGTTCTTCATTTCCGAACGCTCTTTAAACCGATCAGAGCAAAAAGTTATTATAGGGCTTACAGTTAAACATGTGTATATTAATATATATGAGACAACATCCCGGCCCCGTTGAAGCTGTCCACTTTCAAGATATTGGAAGTTCAGCGAGTTTGTGAACAGGGCGGCAACAGGTTCCCATGGTGGTGCGTACCTGAACGACTCGGAGTCTGTTGTCGAGCCCGTATACTAGGGTTTCTATCCTACCCATTCTCCAGTGCTGAGGGGGCACATTATCTTCGTGAATAAGCAACATACCGACAGCGACATTTGGTGATGGGGAAAACCATTTGGTCCTTGATCGGAGCTCGATGAAATAATCTGTAGACCAGAGATGCCAAAAGTACTACTCTACCGCCGTGACTGTTTCGAATCGTTGCAATGTACTGGTTTTAGAGTCCTTGACGATACTTTCTGGCATGGAACGCAGTGATCTCCCCGTAAAAAAGTGAACTGCTGTAAGAGCTAAAATGTCGTTCGGATCTGATGACATCGGTGAGAGCGGGCGTGATCTCAACCACGACAGTTGTTAGCTCCTCGTACGTAAACTTGGTGTTGACGAAAGTTCTGTTAAGCATGGCCTTTGCGCTCCTCACTGCCTCTTCCTAAAGCCCGTCGAAATGCAGTGCCCAGGATTACGTGAAAGCTGATAAAATCAACCGAACAAAATGCTTGAATTGCGGTTTGAGTCTTCTCATTGAACCGGAACTTACTTAGGACATGAAGCTGGTTAAAGGCGTCCAGAGAATCAAAATTTCAAAGCCGCCAGAAATGCTTATGTACTGAAATTTGTGACTACCTCAATATGCACGGCCTCTACGGCGAGATATATAAATAGCTTTTTGATGGAGGCTTTCTGCTTATTCGAAGATATGTACTTATAGATCCGCAGAAATCAACACCACATTTGCTGAAAAGATTTCTGATTGCCAATCTTGGTAGTTGACCCATTACTTGCTGCAGCTGGACAAGTTTATATCGTATGCAGTGGATACAGGCTCGAACTAAACGGCGCGCTAAATTCCTTACATTTAGAATCTAGAATTTCAGACGAAGTAGCGCCACCACCGCCTCAGGAAGGTCAGAATAGTCGAGTAGTAGGTTGGAGACAACCTTTATGACTTCGAATCCAGTGAAAGTTTCTACGAAAGGAAAGGAACTTTAGAGGACCGAAGTTCTTCCAAAAACGAGTGATTTTGCAGATTCCAAGTTATGCAGTTTGATGCGTTCTCTAATTCTTCTGAGGCTTGGACCTTTGAACTTAGATGACCTACGATCGACGTGTCTGAATTGAAATATTCATGTGACAATACGTAGAAAATATGTGTATGAGCTGTGATTTTTGCCAGGCCACTCTGATATACGTTTATAAAAAAATAGAGGAGCGGTGAATCATATTGATGCGTCCAGTTCAAATCTCCATTTGGCGGCAGATGTTAAACTTTGGATTTCTGACACGCGATTTCCTACGAAGTGAGAGCGAAGCGGAGTGCTGCTGGAGCCAATGGAGTACTATTTGCAACTCTAATTAGAGGTTACACGGTAGAGTCTTTCTCCGAATAGAACTCTAGACTTTGATGTCCACAACCAAACAGTGATGTTACTTGGTCCTTCAGTCCGACTGTACACACAATGTTGCTACTGGCATTTTGCAGGCAACAACAAGGTATTTGCAGAGTTGGCAACATATTCAAGGATTCTAAATAGTCGGTTCGTGTATAATGTATGGATGCGGAACTGGTTCGTCCCAATAACCGATGCGGGAGTCCCTCCTTGTACTTGTACTTGTCAGACAAATACGGTATTCGGCTCTATTTAGGGAGTCTCGCCATAATATGTGTTGATGTTTTCGAAAGCTCTGATTAATGTGGACTTGATGTGTCACATCAGCTGTCATGGCATACTGAAACATTCTGAGTTTGAGGAGCTGCATATCTGTGTGCAGAGTGTGACCCACAAGCAGTAGGTCATTAAGCAAAAGCTGCGAAGTGCGTACCTGAACGACTCGGAGTCTGTTGTCGAGCCCGTATACTAGGGTTTCTATCCTACCAATTCTCCAGTGCTGAGGGGGCACATTATCTTCGTGAATAAGCAACATACCGACAGCGACGTTTGGTGATGGGGAAAACCATTTGGTCCTTGATCGGAGTTCGTTGAAATAATCTGTAGACCAGAGATGCCAAAAGTACTACTCTACCGCCGTGACTGTTTCGAATCGTTGCAATGTACTGGTTTTAGAGTCCTTGACGATACTTTCTGGCATGGAACGCAGTGATCTCCCCGTAAAAAAGTGAACTGCTGTAAGAGCTAAAATGTCGTTCGGATCTGATGACATCGGTGAGAGCGGGCGTGATCTCAACCACGACAGTTGTTAGCTCCTCGTACGTAAACTTGGTGTTGACGAAAGTTCTGTTAAGCATGGCCTTTGCGCTCTTCACTGCCTCTTCCCAAAGCCCGTCGAAATGCAGTGCCCAGGATTACGTGAAAGCTGATAAAATCAACCGAACAAAATGCTTGAATTGCGGTTTGAGTCTTCTCATTGAACCGGAACTTACTTAGGACATGAAGCTGGTTGAAGGCGTCGCTACATCCAAATCAAAAGGAAGCTGAGCCCCCTAAATTCTCAACACGAAATAACCCATGGCAATGCAAGCCTAGCTGAAATAGAAACGCCCCTGAACTCAAACCGATTTAAAATAACTTCCATATAAAACCCCTTGTAAAGGGCAACATCAAAGAGACAAAGGTTCAAATGAAGTCTGAAGATAATTACAGAGTATTATCGAGAATAAAAAGAACTTTTACACGTATCAGCTAAAAAGTAGCAAGGGCCTGCAAGTATTACTTAAGGGCATAGAGTCCGGCGTTACGCCTGCAGAGATAACAAAGGCGCTGAAAAGAAGGGATTTAGCGCTAAGACAGTCTCAATATCCTTAACAGGGATATAAATCCGCAGCCACTCTTTAAGGTTGACCTCGAACCAGAAAATAAGCCTCTAAAGAAATTCGAAGTGCACCCTATATACAATCTTCAGTTCCTGCTGCACCGCAGATTTACAGTTGAGGAACCTCACAAACGCAATGGCCCTGTATAATGCGCGAACTGCCAAGAATATGGCCATACAAGGTCATACTATAAACTGCGCCTGGTGTGTGTAGTTTGTGGAGAGCTTCATGACTCCGCACACTGCACAGCGAGCAAAGATGACTGCACCTCGAAAAAGTGCGGCTACTGGGGTGGCATCACACTGCTATCTACAGAGGCTGCCCAGTTTATAAGGAGCTGAAAAGTCGCATCCGCCAGAGAGGAACTACTGCCCGAGTTACCGTATCGGTACCGCCGCCTAAGTTTCCCCGAGCTACCTCGCATCTGAACGATGACCGGCAGCTAGCCGTTCCCCGTGCTAAAATTGCATCGTCAGCAAGAGGCAGGATGTGGCAAACTCCCGCTCAAGCATTTGTATCCAAAAAACTACTTTGTTAGCATATAAGCATAAACATATATTCATACTGTAAGCAGTGTATGATGATGTAATTAACATGTCTATAGCTATTTCTAAGTTATATTAATTAAGTACCAACATCCACATTTATGTACCAATCCTGCTGTTCCGATTTGATAGAGAACTAAGTAAAACTAATATTGCAAAAGGCTAAGGATAAAGTGAATATCAGAGAACGGTCACTTTAAGATAAAACAGAGAAACAGAGAGACATTGTAAAAAGCACACCAACATAAAATTAAGAATAAAAATTGAAATAAAGTGAAATAAAAAAGATTAAAACTACGATAACAATACACATATAATGTAATACAAATAAGGTTTCCGGACTGAGATTCCAAGCGAACCATCATGCCATAATAACATTGACCAGAAGTTGAAGATTTTCTGCCACCACAAGGAACTATAGTTAACTCCCGCACCCAAAATAAACAGTTTACTGCTTCCGGATCAAACCCTGAAGTCTTCTTCTCGACTGCAGCCAGATTCTCACTAGGACATGTTACATACGCAAGAGCTTTAAAATCAGGACTGGTTAACCCTGTCCCAAAAAGTTCATTTCTGCAATCAGCCTACCAAGAACCGAACACGGCGCAGCAGCAACATTCACCCAAATACAACATTGAAGCTTTGATATGCAGCCTGAAACAAAGCCTTACGTAGTTTATGTCATTTATGCGCACAACTATGCAAAATGTATTGATTCAAATGCTGGTTTCACAACAATCCGAATAATGACTTCCTTAAGGATATCTACGTGGAACGCTAATAACATTTAACAGCATAAACATGAGTTAGATCAACTCATACTCGACAATCATATCGACGTAATGCTGCTTTCAGAAACACACCTCACAAACAAATATAATTTTCAACTACGAGGCTATTCATTCTACGAAACAAATCATCCAGATGGTAAAGCACGTGGTGGGACTGGAATTCTAATCGGAAGCCAAATTAAATTTGCTAAAAACTACCAACAGGCCACATAAATAAATATTCAAACAAATACTGGCAACCAACTTACACTAGCCGCACTATAGCTGAAGATGATTTTATGCACACACACTCACACTCACTGGGGATCACGGGTCGGAAAGAAACTCTATAATGCAATTATAAAAGCCATGAACAAGCTCGACTGTGTTTATTCTGGCAAACCAACATACTGGTCGGCAGATTCAAAGAAACTACCCGATTTAAAAGACTTTGCAATTACCAAAAAAAATCCTAAAAATCTGATCGCCGTTCTTGTTTATTTTACTCCGACATCCAGGAGCATTGCAACAATCGTTTAAATTGACATCACGGAAAACGAATTGGATTAAGTACAGGAAATATATTAGCTCACACATTGAGCTAAGTCTTCATCTCAACGATGAAGCCAACGTAGACAGCTTTGTTATACACTAGAGTCTGTACTCGTCTCTGCAACTGGAGTTTCAACACCTCAAACGACAAGTACACAATGCAACCAAAAGAAGACAAATCTAAAAATCGAAGAGCTCTTCCTCGAAAAGCGACGCTTACGTCGAGAGTGGCAATTCCACAGATCGTCATCTGCTAGGCAACGCTTGAAACATGCTTCACGTCAACTTACAAAAGCTTTACAGCAAGAAAACGCATATGTCCATCGACGCTGCATAGAGCAATTGTCAACATCTAGTACAAAACACTCACTATGGAGAGCTCACCCAACTCTAAACTCACCGAAAGTAGCTGTGATGCCTATAAGAAATCCAACAGGCGGCACGTTTGCCAACCGCCTTACAAATGTCTTCCAACCAAATCCTGCCACTAGTGCGTTCACTTTGCCGACTTTACCATATGAGTTTCTAAATGAGCCAATTGAGTTTCGCCCAAACGAAATCGCTAACATCATCAGAAATTAGCTGAATCCGAAAAAATCCCCAGGCTGCGACCTCATAACGAGAGTACTGTACTGCCACATTTTTAAATGACTTTCAAGCATTTTATAGAGTTTGGCTGGAAGGTCTAATGTACAAGATCAAGACAATGCTCCCCTACAACACCCACAAGCTTTTAGAGTCCTACGTGATATAACTGACGATTTCACTATTGGAGCTGGATTTCATCAAGGTAGCGTGCTTCGGCTAACATTATATGTCCTCTACACAGCAGATATCTCAACAAGCACAACATCTACGTTTGATGATGTTACAGCTATTCTTAGCCGCTCAAAATACCCGATGCGAAGTGGCGAATTAAAGTGATAAAACAAAAACGCAAGCACGTTACGTTCACCCTGAACTGGCAAAACTGCCCGCCACTCGTTTTAAAGAACAATCTACTCCCGCAAGCAAACGAAGTGACATATCTAGGAGTACACCTCGACAGAAGACTCATATAGCGTCGGCACATTGAAGCCAAAAGAGCACTCAAGTAACCAATCACGCCTTCGTTGCAACGACTTACCCACCCAGCGACCGACTTGAGAGAAGATTCAATAAATAAAAGCAAAGTTTATAACAAAAGAAAAGTACGGCTTTAAATGGACCAAACGATTACCAAGCATTCCTCTTAAGTCGGTGAGAAATCTTTTTCTGATCATTTCAGGGACCGCCTGGAATGCGAGATCACCCTCTCGCCTTGGTCGGAATTTTGTGTAAGAATAGCACCGAGCCCGTAATCACTGGTGTTGGTCTGCAGCACATACGTCTTCGTGAAATCGGGGCACGCTAAGATTGGGTCAGTGATTTTTCTGGCCTTGACGGTCCATCTGTCCACTCCCATTTTGTGCTCTTTCGGAGAAGGGCGTTCAACAAAAGCGTGGCAAAATCTGGCACAAAACACATGTTCCACGACGCCATTCCCAAGTATTGTTGCTCCTCCTTAACGTTGACCGGGGGTTTTATTAATGCAATTGCCGATAACTTATCTGGGTCTCTTCCGATGCCTTGGTCTGTGAGGCGATGCCCCAAGTATTGAAGCACCTTTCTGAAAAACTTGCAGTTTTCAGCGTTTTCTTCTAGGTTGGCAGCCCGTAGTCTCCTGAACACTTCATTAGGGTTTTTCATGTGCTGCTCTAGCGTCCGTGCCATGACTATATTATAGTCCTTATACGCCAAAGCAGGCGGCATCATTTCCGGTCCAATGACCTGGTCCAATGCCCGCTGGAATGTTGCCGACGCGGAGTGTAGACCAAACACCTTCCACTGGAAAAGGCCCTTCCCTGGTACAGTAAACGCCGTGTTCTGCTTGCTGTCTGCCTCCAAAGGTATCTGCCAGTAGCCGTCCTTTAAGTCGAAGCTGCTGATGTACTTCGCCTCCCGTAGTTGGTCCAGAATCTAGTTCATCATCGGCATTGGGTATGTGCCCTTCACGGGCCTCGCGTTTATTTCCATTTTCTGGTTTTTAGGGCAGTACCGCTGTTTGACTGGTTGATCGTCCTTCATGGTAATCCTATGTACGGCCACTTTGGATGTTCCCTTTCTGCTTTCCAGTTTTTCCAACTCGGTCTATAGAATCCCCCCATATCCTTTTCCGCGATTTTTTTTGGGTGTTTCCTTTATTGTCACCGACAGTTTCTCCTCCAGCCATCCCCTTTGTCTATCCCTTGCCGGTATCCTGGTAAAATTTTCCCGCCAGCAGGTCGCACCTCGTAGGTTGGGGTCGCTGGACGATTCCCGACCCGGAACAGCACTAAACGGTCCGAACTCCTATTTTCCTGCATCGTATGCCGTTGATTTCGGCATTGCTTAGCCCAGTGATCTGGACCTCCACATCTGCAGAAAGGCTGGGTAGGATTCATTACGTATCCGCTGCGATTGTTCGTGGCCGCGCAGCGTATTTCTTGGTTGTGTGTCCCGGTCCTCCTGGCACCAAATGTCGAATTCGTACGGGCGAATATACATCCGGAGTGCGGGCGTGCTCTACAAAATTTCCTTGGCAGTCATATTTGGTGGTAGCATGAGGGTATGCCTGTCCACCTGGTCCGCCAGCTTCGCCGTGTACCCTCGGGGAAGGAAGTAACTTTGGAAGCTGTAGATAAAGTCTCCCCAGGCCTCCCAGTGCCGATTGTTGGCGATGAACCACTTCAAGGATCTACCTTGTAGCAGCTCCGGCATTGCTCGTGGGATCTGGTTTATGTCGAGACCGTAAGTCACGACTGACCACTCTACTTGCTCCAAAAATTCCAAGGGCTTGTCGTTCCGTTGTAGGGGAAATTCCACTCCCGGACCTGCTTGGCCGCCTTCGTGTAGTCCTGCGTGTGCGTCCTGGTACCCTTCTTCCATTGCCGGCTACTCCACCGCTGCCGCCCGTTGCTTGCGATGATCAACATATCCAGGCTCGCTATCAGGCACTCGGTGTTGTTAGTTTGAATTTTGGTGAGGGCAGTTTCCGCAATTTCCTCTCCGGCATTCTCGTATCCTCCACTATTTCTAAGCCGATATCCTGCACCGGGATTTGTGGGGAGTGTAAGACTCATCGCAAAATTAAAGAAAAATGTTAGCTTGGAAAAATTAAGGGAATGCAAAGGTTTTTTTAACATTGGTTTTCGCTGATTTAATTAAGTTTTTTACTCGAAGTCGAGCTGTTTTAAGTTATTACGGAAACATAACGGATTGAAAACAGAGAGTGGCCGTTTTGCAGTAGGTGCCATGTTGGCCAGGAATTTTGTATCTTTTTATTGCGATAAAAGCTAAATTATGAAATGTTTTCAAAAAATTTAGATAAAACGGATATTCACAACATTTCCAGGGAAATTTTATTACCAACTCTTTAATTTTTTTTTTAAATTCGAATTATATTTTTTAAATAAAAATAAATATACATCCCGAGTTATATGCGTACACAAATTTTGAGAAACAACGAAGCTTCCTATACATTTTTTGATCTTACCTATGACAGCTAAATTATATATGTAAGATTTATTAAAGGATTTAGGTTTATTTATTAAAAATATAATTAAGTATATAGCGGAACAGGTAAATGATATTAATCAGGGACTGAAACCGATTGGAATACCGGTTCCGATTCCGGTTTCGGTTCCTATAAAAATCTGTTAACGGTTCCGGTTCCAATTTCGGTTCCATCGAAAATTAAAATTTCGGTTTCGTTCCGATTCCGGTTCCGTAAGAAGGAAACGGTTCCGGTTCCGGTTTCGGTACCGGTACCGGTTCTCTTCAGTCCCTGGTTAGAACTGTACTATGATGAAATATTTTATGATTTAAAATCCGAGACTCATTCTCAAAAAAAGAATATCGGTTTCGCTTCCGGTTTCGGTTCCACAGTATGCCAAATAATCGGTTCCGGTTCCAATTTCGGTTCCATCGTAAATTAAAATTTCGGTTTCGTTCCGATTCCGGTTCCGTAAAAAGGAAACGGTTCCGGTTTCGGTACCGGTACCGGTACCGGTTCTCTTCAGTCCCTGATATTAATTAAGATTCCAAATGACCTACAGAAATTCGCGACTACTTTTGAAAACTTTCAACTTATTACGACTTCTGCGACTGGCCTCTTCGACTTGCTTCTGTGAGTACTTCTTCGACTTCGACTTCTGCTCTCCTCTTCGGCTCTGCCAACTTCTTATTCCAAATTTAGCAAATTTGGAATGGGTGGCAATGATGGGTGGTGTGTGTCAAGGATGGGTGTGTCAACTTGTGTGGTGATTGTACCGATGCCACGTTACACTCAGCCATCCTGATCATCATCTGACCCAGATGATCCTTCGTCCTCATCTTCTTCGTCTTCGCTACAACCAAAGTAACGCCACAATTTCATGGAATCAGCAACGGTTGACGTCTGATTTGGGCCTGCGAACTCTGCAGATTTTTGAACGTCATATCGACCGTTCCGCAGATAAAGAAAGGCAGTTACCCTACCATCGTATTCTTCCTAATTCATCAATACGCAGCCATCTATAAGTCAAGCAGTTACTGTGACTGCGGCGCGGACTCCGTGGCCTCATATACAAAAATATTTAATTTATAATTTAATTTATCGCTATCTCTCAGTATGTAGCATCACCACCACAAGGAACTACTGAGTCCGGACAACCGGCTTAAGTTGGTTTTGCAGAAACAATGTCTGCTCCACCAAAATCCCTTTCAGTGGTTCCACTAAAGAAACAAATTTTCGTTTCTCGGCTTTCCCCTGATCAAACATCTTCTGATGTATTGTCTTATATACAAGACAAAACTAAAACCGATTGTAATAGTGTAAAGGTGGAAAAGTTGAAGTTTTCTTATGCTAGAGACATTTCAACTTTCATTTCGACATTTCAACTTATCCCAAACGAGGTTTTTGAAGCCATATGCTCGGGCGACTTTTGGCCGGATAATATGGTTGTAAAAGAGTTCGAGGCTAAGATAAAGAATAAGGGGCCCGTGGGAGTAAAACTTCCTAGTCGAGGCCAAACCAGTGTACCAATTTCAAAAACTAACTTCTAACCTCCTTCTTTCCTATCAGAATGCACGAGGTTTGCGTAGCAAAGTCACTAAATTGTATTCCGATAGCCTTTCCTTTGCATCTCATATGATTGTGTTCACAGAAACCTGGTTAAAGCCGGAGATCTTTAGCTCCGCAGTTTTTCCAGGTAAGTACATAATATATAGGTATGACCGTCCCTCTAGACGGGGAGGTGGAGTCTTAATTGGAGTTGATTCAAACCTGCCGTCTAAGAACTTATTTTTAATGAATTCAATACCATTGAATTTATTTGTGTAAAGTTATCGCTTCCTGGTAACTTTATATACATAACTTGCTCATATATTCCGCCGTTGTCTGAACTTCCAGATTATTTAAATCACCTATCCGTTATTAAGTCCGTTGCAAATAAGCTTTCCGATAGGGATCAGTTGATAGTTCTAGGTGATTTTAATATACCTGGAGTTACTTGGTCCACTGAGGCTGGATCGAATGTCTTACTTCCTATAGCACAGCATGATTTTATTGACGGCCTGCTTGACATCTCTCTATCTCAAGTAAACCATGTTCGAAATTCATTAAGTCGCCTACTTTTAAGTCGCCTACTGAAGGTGTGTTTCTGTCCAGAGTAGCACCACTCACGCAACGTGAAGATCCATATCACCCAACAATCGAACTTTCATTTGATACGAGTAGAGTTATAGAAGAAAAATCAGAAAAATCGGTTGGCTGTAGAACGATGCTTGGTACTATCTTTATTTATAACCTTATACATGGTGATATTGACTGCCCCGACTTGTTAAGTCGTCTAAACTTTTCTGTGCCAAGTAGATTAACTAGAATTTATATTCCCCTTATTTTAAATCATTGTAGATCTAACTATGCATTGCATGAGTTTTTTAGAGTATTATGTTCTGACTATTATAGACTTTTTCCTGTAATATCAAATCTTGACTCTCTGCCGCTCCTAAAACGATTAATACTTGCTTCATTGGCACAAGATTGATCTAACTATTACCTTTTTCCTCGGACCTTTACCTTTATTTTCCTATCTCGCGTCTATCTTATCGCGAATCGTGCCATACGATACACGGCTGCGCCCCTCGATTGGTTGGGCGGGTAAGTGGGCCGTGGGACTCCGCAAGAAAAAAAAACAAGAGAGAACGCTATAGTCGAGTGCCTTGACTATTAGATACCCGTTACTCAGTTCAAATTATCAATTTGAATGCGGCGATCTCTTAGAGCTGGCAGCTTTACAGCATGAGCATCAGCACCGGCGCTTCTTTAGCGCAGGCAGCTTTTGTTCTGCGCCAACAGCTGTGTTTATGTTTATGTTTTTGAGTGCAATGCTTACATACATACACACATACGCCATTGTTTGTCTCAGACCTCCAATTTGGCTAACTTGATTTGATTTGCATAGTTCTTGGGATATAGTTCGATATTGGCAAATGAAAACCAATCGCAATTTCCTTTAATAGAAATCCTTATCGAGAATTAACGTTGACTCTGTTGAGCACCTTGGCCAGCTGTTCCAAAGTCATCCGTTAGATGGCGCTATTGGTACCAGGGACCATGAATGGTGGAAATGTAGGCGCTAGCCAGGCTTAAGCGTTTAATGGGTTTTTGGGCGTTAGAGTGGGCGTGGCAAACTTTTATTAGGCCAATCGATAGATATTGACGAAACAAATATGTACATATCAATTAAAATTTTAACTCTTGTAAACGATCTTGGCGTTCTCTTGGACCCCAAACTAAAATTTTCTAATCACATTTCGTCCATGGTTAATAAAGCCAGAGGAGTGCTTGGATTTATTAAAAGGTGGTCAAAAGAATTCGATGATCCTTATTTGACTAAAACGTTATATATTTCGCTAGTCCGTCCGATTCTGGAGTATGGGTCTCCCGTCTGGAGTCCACAATACGGAATACATATTGGTCGTATTGAATCTGTACAAAAAAACTTCCTTCTTTTTGCTTTACGGCGCCTAAACTGGGATGCAAATCTTATCTTACCTTCTTATTCTAGTAGACTTCTTTTGATTAATTTACCATCCCTAGCCAACCGTAGAACGATGCTTGGTACTATCTTTATTTATAACCTTATACATGGTGATATTGACTGCCCCGACTTGTTAAGTCGGCTAAACTTTTCTGTGCCAAGTAGATTAACCAGAAATTATATTCCCCTAACTTTAAATCATTGTAGATCTAACTATGCCTTGCATGAGCCTTTCAGAGTATTATGTTCTGACTATAATAGACTTTTTCCTGTAATATCAAATCTTGACTCTCTGCCGCTCCTAAAACGATTAATACTTGCTTCATTGGCACAAGATTGATCTAACTATTACTTTTTTCCCCGGACCTTTACCTTTATTTTCCTATCTCGCGTCTATCTTATCGCGAATCGTGCCGTACGATACACGGCTGCGCCCCTCGGTCGGTTGGGCGGGTAAGTGGGCCGTGGGACTCCGCGAAAAATAATAGCATCAAAACTGTGGCCACAGCTTGTGGCTTGTGGGCGTCAGAGAGGGCGTGGCACCATTTTGAAAAAAACTTGCGCTGCGTAGGAACTCCTAAAATCTACATGGAAAATGCTAATATTCTAGCTTTTATAGTTTCCGAGATCTCAGCGTTCATGCGGACAGACAGACAGACGGACAGACAGACGGACAGACAGACGGACAGACGGACAGACGGACATGGCTAGATCGACTCGGCTAGTGATCCTGAACAAGAATATATATACTTTATAGGGTCGGAAACGCTTCCTTCTACCTGTTACATACTTTTGCACGAATACAATATACCCTTTTACTCTACGAGTAACGGGTATAAAAATATATATATATAACCCAGGAACGTTTATTTCTGTTTATATTTGACGGTAAAAACTAAGGTGTGATTAAGTATCTTGATTTCGTCCTTATGGTCAATCACTTCCACAGTGTGGATCATGCTTGCGGCCTTATCAGTATCGCGAACTGAGAATTTGAAGGCTTTGATAGAAAATAAAAAGAGGACCTGCTGACGAAGAAAATTCTAAGCGACTTCAGACTTGTAAACCGATGGTTTTGCTTCCGAGCATCGCAGTTGTATGTTGCCACTCAGGAACAGCATCTCCCTTTTTCTAGCAATGTGACCCTTTTCTGGATTCTGCTTGGTGTCTTCCGTAGCTTAAAATTCGGTCCTGCTTGTTCCAGAGTAAGACATATTTGTTTGGAACTTGCCAATTGGACCTATTTTTGCTGGTAACTGCATTTACCAACCAAGATAACATAATTCGCAGCCTATAACCTCCAGTTTCGTGCGTAGCTTCCCCCGCTATCAGATCGGATACCAAAATCCGTGTCCTTAACGCCACGTTATTACAACACGATTTGAACTTCATGTAGATATAAAAAATCTGTCCAAAAACGGAAGACCTTTGTACAGAGACCGACTGCACCTTTTTTAAATGTCAACATTCCTTGCAAGCTGTCTTGTCGGTTAGCTTATTAGCAATCCTTCTGTGCAGTTCAAACTACTCCTGTTTTGACCCAGCAATGATTCTTAGCGATAGTTTCCATGTTATAAATAATTAATAACCTTATTGTCTTTCGTATTATGTTTTAGTTTAAGTAAAATTTTAGAGGTATTTGCAGAGTACTTTTCTATTAGAATGTCATTTAATCTTTTAACCTTAACTAATTTGTATACCCTTACCGAGGGTATAATAATTTTGGTCAGAAGATTGTAACGCAGTAAAGGAGTATATATATTCTTGATCAGGATCAATAGGGGAGTCGATATAACCATTTCTGTCTGTCCGTCTGATTCAATAAAGCTCAGTTTAAAAGCTAGCGATCTGAAACTTATCTCGTCCTAAAACATGTGTACGCAGATCAAGTTTGAAAATCTCCCCGATCGGACGTCTATATCCTGTAGCTCCCATAGGAACAATCGGATATATCTTGCAAGAATTAATGATATTTCGCGCAGTGTAAAAGCTATTGACATGAATCTTTTCAAATCTCATTTGTTATGCATACCATGATCAGGGTAAAAGAGCGTACCGATCGGACGTCTATATCCTATAGCTCCCATAGGAAATCGGTCCAAATTTGATTTTTTTAGAATATTTCGCGCAGTGTAAAAGCTATTGCTATACATTTTTTTCAAAACGTATTTTTTTATGCATTCCTTCATCAAGGTAAAAGCGAGTGCTGATCGGACGTCTATATCCTATGGCTCCCATAGGAACAATAGGGTGAAATCGGTCTAAATTATATGTTTTTTAAAATATTTCGCGCAGTGTATAAGCTATTGACATAACTTTTTCAAGTCTTATTTATTTACGCATACCTTGATCAGGGTAAAAGCGCTTGCCGATCGGATGTCTATATCTTATAGCTTCCGTAGGAAAAATTGGTAAAGGCTGCGAAAATATCCGGATTTTTCCTATTTGAATATGAAATGTTTGCAGTATAAAAGCTATTGACATGAAACTATGCAATTTATCTGATTTATTTATGTATACCTTGCACAGGGTAAAGGTTGTTACCAATCAGACAAGGACATACTACAACAGCTATTTAAAAATGAAATTGAGTATAATTACACAAAATTTCGGATAAGTCTGCAAGGGTATTCAAACTTCGGCTTGCCAAAGTTAGCTTCCATCCTCGTTTACTATAAGATATACGTGGAAGGCATGCGATCTGTCAGCTAAGCAGTCCGCTAAACTTTAAAAAGAACGGACATACTCATGTCATGTTGTTTGAAAGACTTACACAAAGATATATAGTTTGCGTTCTCTGTATGTGTCATAACGTTAAACAGTAACGTTGTTCTAAAGGTTGGAAAATCAAAAAATTATGTTGTCGAATTTGCATGGGCTTTGGCCAGAGAAAATGTTCTTGCACAAGTCTGCAATAGTTCAGACGTGTTTTGGATGATAGACGCTATGCTTGGGTGTTAGTGGTTAAACTTTCCTTTATCTTTTTCTAGCTTCTTTTTAGCTGAAAGATGCTTTGCGCTGCCGAGGAACGGATACTCTTTTAGTTCTTGGACTATCAAGATAATCCGGGTTCTGCAAGCTGTATCTAAAATGGGAAAATAAATCAAATGAAACAAACCATACCCATTGGATCAGGTCGATGGATAACTTCCGGTATGACGAAACCTGTAAGGAGGCCTATAACAGTCAGGAAGAGAGCTGCTGTGCCCAAAGGCTGTTTACAGAAAACTGGGCGAAAGCAAGAATAAAAACAGGCATACTGTTCCTGCTGCCGATTGCAAGGTCCACGATGGTCCTGTCGTTTTTTACCAGTTTTGAGCATATGTTCGCACTGTACCAGCATACACATTTTCACTGTCCACACTTGCCCCTTGTCATAAGTAGACGTTTTTTAGGATGTAATCACTTATGTGCAATATCTTTTGATTTATAGTGTTTATTATTCACATAATAATATTTTTTGTTTTCATGCTAGTACTTAAATTCCTAACATACATATTACTTCTGCGTTGCCGAATTTTATTGTTCTGGAAAATAAAAGAAAATTAATCATATTTTTCAATTGTATTTATTAATACAATAATAATTAATAACAAGAGAGAACGCTATATTCGAGTGCCTCGACTATTAGATACCCGTTAATCAGCTGAACAACTAAATATAATTATGCCTTCTTTGCCGAGCAATTGCAACTGTGTACAATGTAAATACATACATATGTATATGCATACACACATCAGACATCCAATTAGGCTAACTTGATTTGATTTGCATAGTTCTTGGGATATAGTTCGGTATTGACAAATGAAAACCATCGCAATTTCCTTTAATAGAAATCCTTATCGAGAATTAACGTTGACTCTGTTGAGCACCTTGGCCAGCTGTTCCAAAGTCATCCGTTAGATGGCGCTATTGGTACCACGGGCCATGAATGGCGGAAATGTAGGCGCTAGCCAGGCTTAAGCGTTTAATGGGTTTTTGGGCGTTAGAGTGGGCGTGGCAAACTTTTATTAGGCCAATCGATAGGTATTGACGAAACAAATATGTACATATCAATTAAAATTTTCATAATAGCATCAAAACTGTGGCCACAGCTTGTGGCTTGTGGGCGTCAGAGAGGGCGTGGCACCATTTTGAAACAAACTTGCGCTGCGTAGGAACTCCTAAAATCTACATGCAAAATGCCAATCTTCTAGCTTTTATAGTTTCCGAGATCTCAGCGTTCATGCGGACAGACAGACAGACGGACAGACAGACGGACAGACGGACATGGCTAGATCGACTCGGCTAGTGATCCTGAACAAGAATATATATACTTTATAGGCTCGGAAACGCTTCCTTCTACCTGTTACATACTTTTGCACGAATAATAACCAATTATTAATCAATTATTATTAATTAATTACCAATTTGGGAGCAAACGGTGACCAAGAAGTTTTGATCCTTAACTTTATTTATTTCAGCATAAGTGAGTGCTTTGTTTATAAAATAGGGTTGAATGATAAGCTTGGTCAGCCATGGACATTGATAATCTTTGCAGTTTCATGTCGCTGGCTCTAAATTGCACATACATACTTAAAGCTGCTGTGCTTAGTAGTACCGCAGACTGGGCAAGGAGTTGTCAAACAATTGAAACTGTGAACTTACGTAATGGTTCTTGTTGTTATTCTTGGTTGCCTTCTTGGAGGTGAAAAAAAACACTTATTCCTAGTCTCCCGAATAAAAGTCAAGAAGTTTTCATAATTCGAGGTCTGATCTAGAAGAAAACGATATAAAAATGTAAAAATTCTAAAATAAAACTAACACTCAATTCAAAAACAAGTTAGCCCTTCGTTATGGCCGATGGTCGCAAGCCTTTGTTATAGCCGTAATGTACAGCTGTGTTCACCGGAATAGCAGTGCGACACAAGAACAAATATAAAACTTAACTTGGAATATTCCTTTTTGTTAGTTTATCTATTGTATATTGATTTTGTAACTGGAACATGGAGATAAGAAATAAGCAAAAGTTTCTTTAGATTTGCTTTATTATACCCTTGCAGAGGGTATTATAATTTTGGTTAAAAGTGTGCAACGCAGTGAAGGAGACATCTCCGACCCTATAAAGTATATATATTCTTGATCAGGATCACCTCCTGAGTTGATATAAGCATGTCCGTCTGTCTGTCCGTCTGTCTGTTTCTACGCGAACTAGTCTCTCAGTTTTAAAGATATCGAATTGAAACTTTGCGCACACCCTTCGGAACGGCCGGGGTCGGCCGACTATATCCTATAGCTGCCATATAACTGATTGATCGGAAATGTCATAACTTTGCTGTTTGTTAACCCTCTACCGCATACAAAGCCATATATGGCTTCTCACTTTCAATAATTTTTTTTTGCAATAAAACGGTACATATACTAAACCTTTGTTATCACTTATTCTCTTTCAACTATTTTCTGTTAGATGTCTATACTCAGAACTTCTTTGTGTTGCCTTATCTCAAGTTTCAATCAGTTTTGCGCTCGCGTCTCAAGCAGACGAACGAAGTGAATTGTGGTGAAATTAAAATTAAAATTACTACACTAAAAATCAGTTTTATCACTGAAAAGTATTTTTTTTCTAAGAGAATATAAAGTTTTCGTTCATAAAAAATAGAATTTGACTATAGGTGAGCATCACATATACTATATATATATATACTATATATACATATACTATATATACTATGCAAAAAACTGTGGACGCCATATATGGCTTTATATGCAATAAAGTAGTCAACATTCTTTCTAGTTACGTGGGAAGCCATGTTACAACAAAAAAACGATTCAGTAAGAAAGACAAAAAGTATGTAGAAATCAACTCTCCTAAGGCAGTTGATGTTTACAATAATTATATGGGTGGCGTTGACTTACGGGATTCTTTACTTGGACTTTATAGAATTCAATTGCGCTCAAGAAAATGGTATAAGAAAATATTTTTTCACATGATTGATATGTGTATATTGAATTCATGGATTCTATGGCGTCGTAAGTCAGATAAATACATATATGCCACTCTTCGATTTCAAGCTTTTAATAGCTGAGCACCTGTGCAAGGCAGGAAAAGTAAAGAAGCGCGGACGACCTGCGATGACTCCAACTTCATCCCCGTGTATAAGTAGGGAAGGTACTCCTACTACCAGTAAAAGACGAAAGCACCAGGAAATTCCATTGTATTCTGTTCGGGAGGACCATATTGGGCATTTTCCCACCTGGAAAAAGCAAAGGCAACTCTGCAAAAACGATTGTTCCTTCCGCTCATACACCTTTTGTGAGAAATGCAATGTATTTCTATGCTACAACGACAAAAGAAACTGTTTCACCAACTTTCACATGAAGTAATGTATACATGCATACAGAGCTGTATATGGCAAACTATGGAATCAGCTGAATGCATACAAAGCCATATATGGCCCCTTTTCCCCCACCCCAAACTATGCCCCCCCCCAAAAAAAAAGTCCAAATATATATTATTTTTGCCTAAATAAACACATAATTACATTCAAAAAATTTGTTCCTTTATTATTTCTATGCTCATGCACTAGAGGGTTAAGTTAGAAATTTGGGAATTTCTGTGTGATTTATTTTTGGTCAATCAATGCGACCTAACAAATTTCATAAGGATCGGCCAACTATATATTATAGCTGCCATATAACTGATTGATCGGAAATGCCATAACTTTGGTGTTTGTAAAGTTAGGAAGTTGGGATTTTCTATGGGTTGTATTTTTGGCCAATCAATCCGACGTTCCCAATTTCATATGGATCGGTCAACTATATCCTATAGCTGCGATATAACTGAACGATCAGAAATGCCATAACTTTGGTGATTTTAAAGTTAGGAAGTTGGGATTTTTTTATGGGTTCTATATTTGGCCAATCAATCTGACCTACCAAATTTTAAAAGGATCGGTCGACTATATTCTATAGCTGCCATATAACTGAACGATCGGAAATGCCATAACATTGGTGTTTTTATACCCTTGCAGAGGGTATTATAATTTTGGTCAAAAGTGTGCAACGCAGTGAAGGAGACATCTCCGACCCTATAAAGTATATATATTCTTGATCAGGATCACCTCCTGAGTTGATATAAGCATGTCCGTCTGTCCGTCTGTCTGTTTCTACGCGAACTAGTCTCTCAGTTTTAAAGATATCGAATTGAAACTTTGCACACACCCTTCTTTCCTTTGCACGCAGTATATAAGTCGGAACGGCCGGGATCGGCCGACTATATCCTATATTTGGCCAATCATCCGACCTACCAAATTTTATAGTGATCGGCCGACTATATCCTATAGCTGCCATATAACTGAACGATTGAAAATGCCATAACTTTGGTGTTTTTAAAGTTAGCAAGTTGGGATTTTTATGAGTATTTAGAATGCATTATATGAATAATTTTGGAGAATATTAGTAGCTACAACTAATGCATTCGACCTATTTTATGGTTTTTAAAAAGGGATTTGCGCAAGCAATGTGTTTCGCCAAGGTGTACAGTTTATTGGTTCTGTATCCCAAATTTCGGACAACAAAAAATACCTGTCCTTTTTCTATACCTAAAAAACCGGACCTGTATACGAACAGATAGGGTAACGGAATTTCGTTAACCCCTGTGATTTAAAAATAGAAACTGTCTTGATGAGAGAGAGGGTGAGAGAGGAAGAGAAAGTCTCTCTTAGAAATAATTGAGTATTTAAACTAGATCTGAAATATTGTTTGTTTGACCAAAGTAATTTTAGAATATAAAGTTGTATATTATTAATGTCTGGCTTGCACACTTTAAATTGGTCGAAAATAAAATTCTATATTTTGTAGAATTTAACTTATAAAAAAATTATTTCATTTATGATAAATAATTTTAGTAGTAAAAAAATATATGTTAATAATTTGCGGCCTCTACACTTTAACTAAAAGGTTATAAAATAATATATTATTTAAAAGCAGTATACAAATTATTTATATACCACTTTTAATTTTCAAAGTCAAATTATCCACATAGGCATGAATAGAATATTAACAAGAGAGAACGCTATAGTCGGGTGCCCCGACTATCAGATACCCGTTACTCAGGTAAAGGGAGTGCGAGGGAGATGGAGATAGAAACTTTGATCACGCATAACTTTTTAACGAATGGTCCGATTTGAAAAATTTCTTCTACATTTCGATAGGTATTGATAAACATAATAAAACTGCATTTTTACTTTTCCGAAATATTTAAATTTTTAAAATCGTATATAAGTGATTGTGGGCGTTAAAGGGGGCGTGGCACCTTTTTGAAACAAACTTGCGCTGCGTAGGAACTCCTAGAATCTGCATGCAAAATGCCAATCTTCTAGCTTTTATAGTTTCCGAGATCTCAGCGTTCATACGGACAGACAGACGGACAGACAGACGGACAGACGGACATGGCTATATCGACTCGGCTAGTGACCCTGATCAAGAATATGTATACTTTATAGGGTCGGAAACGCTTCCTTCTACCTGTTACATACTTTTGCACGAATACAATATACCCTTTTACTCTACGAGTAACGGGTATAAAAATTTTTTAAAATGTCAATCGGCCACAAAATTTTCTGTAAATGTTATACAAAAATTCTGTGCTGTTATTTGATTGTTTTAAACCTGTTCGCGCGCACTTGCGGTTCATAGAGGCTATTTTACCGCACCCGATACCTACATTAATTTACGTGTTTTTCCGCAAGAGGGCGAGAATGAGCGGAAGGACATATGCGACCCGCCAAATGGCCAAAGCGACATCTATATCTCATTATGCGCCTTTTAGCTCGTAAAGCGTCATCTAAGTGTCATTATTTTTGGGTGGCGCCTTGGCTGGGATTGGAGCAAAATACATTTTAAAAGGGGATTGCATATATCCTTCCATTACTTGCTAAAAGGCATATACAAGCCAGGTTGGAGTTCGCCAAAAGGCACTAAAACTGGCCACTATCCAAATGGCGTAATATCCTTTGGACAGATGAGTCCAAGCTAGTGTTATTTGGCGGAAAAGGATTCAGACAATATGTCCGCCGACCTCCAAATACAGAATATCACCCAAACCATACGGTGAAGACAGTAAAGCACGGTGGTCTTATAATCATGGAATGGACATGCTTTTCTTACAACGGTGTAGGTCCCATACACATGATCAATGGGATCATGGACCAACATGCCTATGTACAGATACTAAAAACTGTCATGCAGTCGTATGCTGAGAAAGAGATGCCTTTAATTTGGACATTTCAGCAGGCCATTGATTCTAAACATACCAGCAAGGTGGCCAAGGAGTGGTTTATTAAAGATAATGTTTATGTAATGCTATGGCCAGCACAGTCCCCGAATTTAAATCCTATTGAAAACTTGTGGGGAGACACCAAGCGCTACGTATCAAAGAAGTCCCCGACTTCTCAGCCGCAGCTTTGGCAATTTGTGCAGGAGGCATGGGGCCAGATTCTCCTCAAGCGTTGTCAAGATTTGGTGAACTTCATGCCACGTAGTTGAGAGGCTGTGATATGTAATAAAGGATATAGAACAAAATATTAGATCATAGACGAATTGTATTTTAGTAGGATATGATTATTTCTAAGATATTTTGAAATTTGTTATATTTTTTGTTAATTGTTTACTTTGACTGCTATTTCAAATGAAAATGTTTAGGTTACCAAAATGAAATAATTGTTATATTATTTATAATTAAACACACTAAGCCTTTATGAAAAAACTTGTTGACAAAGTAGTGTTTGTAAAAGAATTTTTTAATTTTAAAAATGCATGTCGTAAGCACTGCTATTTCGGTGAACTCAGCTCTAAATGCAAATTAAATTGTGAAGATAAATATTCAGCATAGTTCAAAAGCAAGGCAAGACGCGGTGATTCTGCTTTGGTTATAAATTTAATTTAAATCGCTTGCCAGTCTAAGAAAATGGGTATCGTATTGATTTTTTTTTTTAATTACTTATACCTATTATTATTATATACGTTTCTCGCTTAAAGGGACCCCCACATTCCCGATCTCAAAAAATCGATATTTTTTGTTTTAATTCGAATCCATAACTATTCAAGAATGTTCCTATAAAATTTCAAGTGGAAATTTAAAAAAAAAAATTGGAAATATAGATTTATGGTGTAAGCGTCAGGCGACCGCGAGAGCTTCTCAAAACTTTAAGCGCGTTTTTCTCGAAACAGTATTTTCAATCAGTATTTGAATCCAATCAAATATATGGCTATAGCATGAACTAGGATAAATCAAATCGGTGAAGATCTTCTTTACTTTTCAACTTTTTTTTGCTGAAAAGAAGTCGATTTAAAAAAAAAAACAAGAGAGAACGCTATAGTCGAGTGCCTCAACTATTAGATACCCGTTACTCAGCTAAACAACTTAATATAAATATGCCTTCTTGTATGTTTTTCGCCGCTCGAATTAGCTCCCGATTTTTATGTTAAAATCGGTACTATTGATGTCGAAAATATATCGATATATCGATGATATTTTTTAAAAGAAAAATATTATCATAGCGATATTTTTTTAAGCCGAAATATCGAATATCGATATTATTTGTAAATGATATTTTGGTCCTTTCTAATGGTTGGTCACTTTAAAGCCTTAGCCCACGCCGACAAAACTCAAACGCACGCTTTCGCGTATCAGGACGACATTATCGTCATCGGACGAACGCTCGAAGAGCACATGGAAAACTTGAAATGCAAGTTTTTTAGAAAGGAACTGCAATACTTGGGGCATCGCATAACAGACCAAGGCATTGGAACAGACCCAGAAAAAGTGTCGGCAATTGCCTTAATAAAACCACCGGCCAACGTTAAGGAGTTACGACAATATTTGGGAGTGGCGTCGTGGTACAGGCGTTTTGTGCCAGATTTTGCAACGTTGATGCATCCGTTGAATAGCCTGCTCCGAAAAAGCACTAAATGGGAGTGGACAGAGCACCATCAACAAGCGTTTGAAGCTGTCAAGGCCAGGCTAGTCGCAGACCCAATCTTAGCATGCCCAGATTTCACAAAGACGTTTGTGCTGCAGACCGACACCAGCGATTACGGGCTCGGTGCTATTCTCACACAGAATTCCGACCAAGGCGAGAGGGTGATCTTGTATTCCAGAAGGTCTCTGAATGGATCGGAAAGAAATTTCTCAGCGACTGCCTGGCAATTGTGTAGGCCATACGCAAGTTAAGGCCATACTTGGAGGGCTACCAAAGTGATCACGGATCATATGGCACTGAAGTGGTTGAATAGCATCGAGACCCCAACCGGAAAAATCGCACGATGGGCGCTGGAACTGCAGCAATATGACTTTGAGATCGCGTACAGAATGGGCCAGCTGATTATAGTAGCAGACGCACTATCACGACAGCCACTGCCAGAAACGTGCAAAAACAGAACAGCACAAGGAAACCGGCGAGTGTAACTGGATAAGGGATATGCGGAGCAAGATTTCCCAAAATCCCCAAAAATATCCAGACTACATGACAGAAGCCGACCAGCTATATCGCCACATACCGCACAGAGCACGCAACGAGGATGTCACATCATGGAAGCTCTGCGTGCCAACGGGGTCCAGGCGGCGGGCAATGTCGGAGAACCACAACTCACCGACAGCTGGTCACATGGGCAGTCGGAAGACAATTGCCAGAGTCGCAGCAAGATACCATTGGCCGGGAATGCACCGCGACATAAGGAAATATGTGCAAAACTGCGAGAGCTGCCTACGATATAAGCCAAGCCAACTACAGGCGGCCGGGAAAATGCTGACCCAAGTACCGGAAGAGCCGTGGGCCACTGTATGCGCAGATTTCGTCGGACCACTGCCCCAAACACGGGGCACGATCCAAGTGGACCGAAATGGTGCCAATGCGCAGGGCAATGACGAAAACGCTTGAAAAGGCGATCCGCGAGCGGATTCTTGCAAGATACGGCGTACCCAAGGTGCTGATTACGGACAATGGCGTTCAGTTCACCAGCAGGGCGTTTAAAAAATTCCTGGGTGAATTAGGCGTCCGACACCAGTTCACGGCCCCGTACACGCCCCAAGAAAACCCGACGGAGAGAGCAAACAGGACGGTGAAAACGATGATCGCCAACTCACCGGGGCAGACCAAAGGACTTGGGACGAAAAGTGGCCGGAACTGCAGTTGGCCGTGAATACGAGCGTGGCTGAATCCACGGGATATTCGCCCGCCTATATTATGCAAGAAAGAGAGCCGAGGTTACCCGGCGCACTGTACGACGAAGGAACAATCGGCACAGGAAGGCAAACTCAAACTCCGGCCGAGAATGCACAGAAGCTGAGAGAAATCTTTGAGCTGGTGAGGCGAAACATGGAAAAGGAAACGCAGGATCAGGCACGCCACTACAATCTACGTAGACGCCCATGGAAACCGAGCATCGGTGACACAGTCTGGGCTAAGGAACACCATCTGTCCAAGGCTGCAGAAGGATTCGCCGCAAAATTGGCACCAAAGTATGACGGGTCGTTTAAGATAATGAATTTTAATTCGCCGGTGATATGCAATTTGCGGCATGAAAATACTGGCAAAATAAAAACCGCCCACATTAGCCAATTAAAACAACAATGCATTGGTGGCCAGAACCGAGAATCAAAGTCGGACTTAGCGGGGCTGCACTGTAAATCCAAAGAGAGGGAGAGGACGATACACAGTATCGAACTCACACAGATGCATTAGGAGCGCGAGAGCGGGAGAGGGAGGGTCAAAAGATGCGGATACCGTTACCGGGTAACGCACACCAAGGAGAGGACCCGTCGGAGCCCGTAGTAAGGAAAAGTCCAAAGGCCGCGAATAACGGAACCAGGAACATGGGAAACCAAGGTTTCGTCAGCGAGCGAGCGCCACAAGGTGGGCCTATTAAAATCAGGTCGGCAAGATGTACGGAAGCAGCAGCAGCAACAGTAAGGCCGTGAGGGGAGAGGGGCGGGGAGGCAGCATCGGGCAACAGCCAGCGGCGAGATGGAGGCGGGACTCAGGTCCCGCACTCCAGCTGCTGGCGTCCCCCTGGTGTCGCGGTCCCCGTCGCCGAACCCCGAATCGGAGGACGAGGAGCGGATCACCGACATAGAGCTGGAGGAGGAGGAGGAGGCCGGCGTCCGGTCGGCAGGGCAGGAGAACGAGGTGCCCACGATTGACCTGGCATCGTCGGAAGAAGAGGAGGAGGACAGCGGGACGGAGTCGGTGAGTCCGGAGATCTCCTCTGACGCCACGTTGGGCGTCGAAGGCCGGGATGGCATTCGGGAGAATAAGGAGGGCCGCAGCCGGATTCGGGTGGATCCGTTTGGGCGACGCAGCGCCATCGGGCCGCCCGGAGGAGGTGAAGCGAATATTCGCGACCCGGGCGGAGATGGTGCGGCGAGTATTCGCGCAACGGGCGGTGGCACGGGCAGCCGCCGCAGCCAGAGAGCGGCAAAAGCGGCTGGATGTGGCCGACATCAGAAGTAGGGATGTCGAAAATATATCAAAATATCGATATATCGATGATATTTTTTTAAAAAAAAATATTATCATAGCGATATTTTTTTAAGCCGAAATATCGAATATCGATATTATTTGTAAATGATATTTTGGTCCTTTCTAATGGTTGGTCACTTTAAAGCCTTAGCCCACGCCGACAAAACTCAAACTTCAAGTCAAAACTTAAAATGAGCGCAAAAAAGTATTTCACTGAATTCGAATCAAACTCAGCAAAGTGCACATTGTGTTCTAAATTAATTAAAACAAGTGGAAACACAACTAACTTAGCATCACACTTAAAAAATAAGCACATGGATGCTTTTCAAAAATGTTCAAAGGTAAGTAAATGCAAAAAGCCGGATTGTATAAAAGGCGACACACACAAACACGAATATAGCGGTTTAACTTTTTGTGGTACATGCACATGTGCCGGAAGTGCAACATTTTTTTATCAAGAATATGAATGTTGAGGAACCGCATAACTAATTATAAAAATATAGTATATTCAAAGCTTGTAAGCTATTCTTTTCTGAGATGGTCTGGTCTCACTTTTTATATATCTCTCTCTTCTGCTTCCTGACCACGAGCTGTCAACATGTAAAATAAAAGCGTAAATTCTTATTGTGAATTAATTGACTTATATTCTAGCAACCCAATTTGAAAGTGGTCTTACAAACCATTTAGCGTGATCTATTCAGCACCATTGTCTGGTCCTTCGAGCCGGATTACTTCCGCATCTACAAACTGTTTAATTCTACACACCATGGAGCAACAGACGCTTAAACGCCTTACCCAAGCACGTGGTCGGCTAAAGGCGACCGTAACTCGCTTGGTCAATTACATCGAAAATCCACCTCCACAGAGCACTTACTCGGGAGTCGATGCCATGCTGGCACGACTAAATCAAGCCTTCAGAAGCCTTGAGGAGATCACTGACGAAATGCACGTGTACGATAACGTTGAAGGTTTCGAGGATCCTACCGAAGACTTTCAAGCGTATGAGGAGAAGTACCTGCACGCGCTTACCTTATTCGCGTCGTTAAAGAGCGACCTTCAGCCAAACGCCATACCTCAAGCGGATCACAACATGGCCACATTGCTGCAACAGCAAAGTGAGTTCTTGCAGCGACTTTCTGAGAACGGAGCATCTACCTTGGCCACGCCGCCGCCTGCTGCAGTTTGTTTAACTGAAAACCCGTTGCCGAAAATCCACATCAAACCCTTTGGTGGAGACTACAAGGAATGGCCAGCCTTTAAGGACATTTACGAGAGCACCGTCCACAACAAGACCCACCTGGGAAAGATTCAGAAGTTTCACTACCTTAAGTCTTTCATAGTTGGTGAAGCGGCCAATCTTCTCAGTCACATGTCCATTACGGAATCAGCTTATGATTCAGCATGGGAACGCCTCAATGATCGCTATGATCGCCCAAGGCATATCGTGAACTCCTTACTGGACACTTTCATGGCACTGGCTGCTGCCCCCAACGGCGAGGTATCTAATCTACGCAAACTTACTGATGGCGCCAATGAAATCATTCGTGGACTAGATGCAGTTGGGGAGACCAGTCGTGACTGCTGGGTGATTCATCTTGTACTGGCTAAAATTGATCCCGACTCTAGAAGAAAGTGGATTGAGGACACCAGAGGCTCAGCGACACCAACCGTGGCTGACTTGTTTAAGATTCCTTGATGACCGTTGCGAGGATTTTGAATTAAGCCAAGCTACATCGGCAATCAAACTCGATCCTGGCAGCCACACGGACAAGCCTGCCAAAGCGAAGCGCGCACTTATTGCAGTGAACCGTGGCAATTGTGGAAAGTGTGGCTCTGCTGACCATCAGCTGTATAGATGCTCTCAATTTCAAAATCTGAACACTGAACATCGGCGCTCCTTTGTGAAAGGAAAGTCGCTTTGCTTCAATTGCCTACGGCCTGGCCACCGATCTTCACAATGTCAATCGAAACATTCGTGCAAGCACTGCAATGGCCGTCATCATTCTCTTGTACATCCTGAAAACATGGATTCCATGACAGTTGCTCCTGCGGACACTGCACAGGCCAGTCCTCAAACTTCTGGATGTAGCTCAACTTTGGTCGCCCAGACGCAAAACAGCACCTCATTAACACAGTCACCGGGACTCAAAAGAAGCACATTGCCCACAGCTTTGGTGTATGTCCAAAACTCTAAAGGGACTTACACAATTTGCCGTGTGCTTTTGGATAGCGGCTCTGAGCTGTCCTACGTTTCTGAACGATGCGTCAACGCACTTGGGCTTGCACGTTCACCCTCAAGAATACTAGTTTCCGGAATATCTTCCGTCAAGGCCGAAACTACTAGAGGATTGGCAACGCTGCATATCAAGTCAATGGTGTCACTGCATACGATTGTTGTCGCAGCCCATGTGCTGGGCAAAATCACATCATCACTTCAACGGGACGACATTGACGAAAAAGCTTTAAGGATCTACGATGGACTCCAGTTAGCTGATACTTCGTTTAACACATCTTCACCTGTAGACATATTACTGGGAAATGAACAAATTTGGTCCGTTTTGTCAGGTGATAAAAAATATGACACCGATGGAAATATTATTGCTATCAGCTCGATCTTTGGATGGATAATCACTTCCGTTGCAATGCCGCATCCATCAACCGCCAACACGCTCATGACTACTGTTGACATAAACGCCTCTCTTCAACGCTTTTGGGAGATCGAGGATAACACTGAGCGTACACAACGAGACCCTTCGCACGAAAAGGTGGAGCAGCACTTTCTAACCACACATTCCCGAGACCCTGACGGCAAATACATCGTTGAATTGCCTTTTAAACACGAATGCCAAGAGTTCGGAGACAGCCTGCAGGGCGCTGTCTCGCGCTTCTATGCTGTGGAACGTCGCTTGCAGCGTGATATGGAGCTACGCAAGCAATATTCAAAATTTATGAACGAGTATATAAGCCTAGGTCATATGCGTAAGCTGCCCACTGAAGAATGCAACACATCAGCAAAAACGTTTTACATGCCACACCACCCAGTTCTAGGAAAGAAGCTGCGCGTGGTATTTGACGGATCATTTGAAGACGTAAACGGACACGCTCTAAATGACGCCTTACACATCGGACCCAGCATACAACGCAACCTTTTTCATGTATGCCTTCGTTTTCGTATGCACAAGTTTGTGTTTTCGGCGGACATAGTTAAAATGTTTCGCCAAATCTGGGTTGCCCCTAAGCACCGCAACTTTCAACGGATCGTATGGAGAGAGGCTCCGAAAGATCCTCTTCAACACTTTCAACTCTGTACAGTCACCTATGGAACAAGCTGTGCACCGTTTCTTGCTGTCAGAGTACTGGAACAACTAGCGCGAGACCACCAGGATGAGTTTCCCACAGCCTCAAAAATTGTGTTGGAGGACTTTTACGTAGACGATGTCCTCACCGGCGCTGAAACTGAAGACGAATTACTTAGACGCCGCGACGAACTCATTCAGCTGTTGTCGAAGGCTAAGCTTGAGCTTGGCAAATGGGTGTCTAACAGCAGCGTCATCAGCCACACCCGGCAAGACGAGCTCCAAACAACCAGTGCGGTTAAGGTTTTAGGATTGCTATGGAATCCCCAAGACGACGTCCTGTCCTACAAAGCTTCGCTTTCTACGGAGCCAGATGCTAGTAAACGGCAAGTATTGTCAGATGTCTCACGAATTTTTGATCCTCTAGGTATTCTGGCGCCTGTGGTAGTACAGTTTAAGATCCTTTTCCAAGAACTCTGGCTGCTTGACCTGGACTGGGATTCAAAACTCCCACCGAAGCTGGCTGAGTGGTGGCAGACCTGTCGCGACGATATTAACTACATAACAAACCTAAGGATTCCACGTTATGTACACAGCGAATCGGGAAAAATCGAATTACATGGATTTTCCGATGCATCTATAAAGGCATATTCCGCTGTCGTTTACAGCCGTGTAAGCAACGTAGACGGCACCTGCTTGGTGTCACTTATGGCAGCTAAAACACGCGTTGCGCCACTAAAGCAACAAAGTCTTCCTCGGCTGGAACTCTGTGGCGCGCTATTGCTCACTCGCCTTCTCCGAGCTGTCAAAGAAGGCTTGCATCACAAGGATATAGTTGTGCATGCTTGGTGCGATTCCACGATTGTCCTTTCGTGGCTGTCGCACACCCCATCGAAGCTGAAGACCTTTATCGCCAACCGTACTTCCGAGATCCTGGATGTCATACCACGCAGCGCATGGCATCACGTTGGCTCAAAGGATAACCCTGCCGATTGCGCATCAAGGGGAATGCTAGCAGCCAATCTCATGAGCTATGAGCTGTGGTGGAAGGGACCACATTGGCTACACCTCAACGATCTGCTTGCTTCAAAACTGCGTAGTGGCAGCAATCCCACAACAATTTTGGACACGCCCATAATGGATGGGCTGAAATCCTCTTCACTATCCAGCCGTGTTGAATCTGAACCTGAAGCGTCCCCGATTGAGTGTCTATCGTTTCGAGTTTCTTCCTGGACCAAGCTGATTCGCTGCACTGCTTATGTTTTACGGTTTATGCATCGAAGAATGAAGAAACGGATTCCGTCAAACCTCACACTCACGTTTGAGGAAATCAGCGAGGCCCGCATTTATTGTCTAAGGCAGGCTCAAGGAAGCTTCTCATCCGATCTACACCTGTTGCAAAGGGGAAAAGCTGTGGCAAATTCGTCAACACTTCGAACACTGTCACCCATGGTTTGCAAGAATGGCCTGCTTCGTGTAGGTGGGCGCCTCTCAAACTCGCTACTACCGGAGGAAGTCAAGCATCCAATTATTCTGCCGAAACATCATCGTATTTCTCTGCTAATTTTGGAACACGAGCACAGGATACATCTTCATCCAGGTGTGACAGCACTTTTCGTCATCGTTCGCCAACAATATTGGATAATTGGCGCACGCAACATGATTCGCAAGCTTACACATGCTTGTCTCAAATGTTTTCGCCAACGCCACAAAACAACTGATCAATACATGGCGGACTTGCCAGCTGTTCGGGTACGTCAAGCATACCCATTTGAAAATACTGGGTGCGACTATGCCGGTCCGCTTCTACTGAAGGTGCACAAGGGACGGAATCCACGAAAGGAAAAGGGATACATTTGTCTATTCGTCTGTCTAGTGACTTCTGCCATCCACTTGGAGTTGGCTACAGATCTCAGCACGGACACATTTCTTGCTGCACTTCGTCGTTTTATCTCCCGTCGAGGCAAGTGTACCCACATCTTCAGCGACAACGGTCGCAACTTTGTGGGAGCAAAGAAGGTGTTAGACGAAATGTATAAGCTCATCCTGTCGCAGCAGCATAACACTCAAGTAACCCAAGCGTTGGCCAGCGAGGGTATCAAATGGAGTTTTATACCACCGCACGCACCCCATTGGGGCGGAAAATGGGAATCAGCCGTTCGCTCAGTAAAGCTTCATCTGCGTCGTGTCATTGGGAATTCTATCCTCACATTTGAGCAAATGCACACCCTTCTGGCTCAAATCGAATCCGTCGTCAATTCACGCCCACTCTTCGCTACGTCAGACATCGAAGTTTCCTACTTGTCACCCGCACACCTGCTGATTGAACGCCCTTATACATCAGTTCCAGAGGGCGATCTTGGCCACATAGCAGTTAACCGCCTGGATTACTGGCAGAATGTACAGGCAATGCTACAAGGCTTTTGGAAGAGATGGCATCAGGAGTACCTCACTACACTTCAACAGCGCCCTAAGTGGAATAAGGAGAGGAAGAACATTTCTACTGGGGATATGGCGATCATCAAGGATTCAAACACACCCCCGCCGCTTGGACTTTGGCGCGCATAATTGAGGTCTATCCAGGCAAGGACGGGCTGGTACGCGCCGTAAAGCTGCGAACTTCATCAGGAGAACTTGTTAGACCCATTTCTAAAATTGCCATCCTGCCTAATTCAGAAACTTAGTTTCAGGGTGGGCCGGGATGTTGAGGAACCGCATAACTAATTATAAAAATATAGTATATTCAAAGCTTGTAAGCTATTCTTTTCTGAGATGGTCTGGTCTCACTTTTTATATATCTCTCTCTTCTGCTTCCTGACCACGAGCTGTCAACATGTAAAATAAAAGCGTAAATTCTTATTGTGAATTAATTGACTTATATTCTAGCAACCCAATTTGAAAGTGGTCTTACAAACCATTTAGCGTGATCTATTCAGCACCAATGAAAAATATTAAATGTATAATTTTGTATATTTTAGAGCACCACAAGAGGAGTACGTGAAAGTCAACCCAGTATTCAAGCTTCGTTCTTGGCAGAAAATCAGAAAGGTAAACAAATTTAAATATATGTAATTTATTATATATTTATTCAATATTTTAAACAGCAAAAGAAAAAAATATAACTGACTCCTTAATACAAATGATTTGTAAAGACAATATGCCTGTTAGATGTGTTGAAAAAGAGGGCCTGAGAGGCTTTGCTAAAAACATGCGTTCCGAACTACAAACTACCAAGTCGATCAAAGGTAAGTGTTTGGTAAAATATAATATGAACTTTATACTTTTTTTGGCGTACATGTGTACACTTATTTGTATATATACATATATATAAGTATATTTTTTTATAAATTAATTTGATAGTTGTTGACAGTGGGTATGATATGAATTATGTATATCTGTGTTAAAATTAATTATTTAATTAATGCATGTCCATCTGACAGTCTATTTCTACACAAACTGTTTTCCTTTTGGAAATTATAAAGTCAAAATTGGCAGGTTTACTGTATGTATGGGATCTTACATCTATCTTAGTTAAACTTTATTTAAATTGTTTGTGAAGTAACAGGATAATTAAAAATAATAATTTGGGGGGTCAAATTAATTTTTATAATGAGCTTTATTCAGATATAATTTTTTTAATTATGAGATTTGTTTGTAGGTTACAAATTTGATCTCCGAAAAGTACACACATTGTATGGAGAAGGTGAAATTGTATTTTAAAGATGTGAATCACTTTTCCTTTACATGTGATGGCGTAACCATCACGAACTCTACAAGATCCTTCTTAACAATAACGGTACATTTTTTAAAAGAAAATCGGCTGCAATCTGTATGTCTACAGGCTGCTAGGATGAGCCAGGTTTGTTTACCATAAAAGAGTTAACATTGTTTTTGTGTGTTTTCAATTTGATATTGTGTTCAATGTTTAGAATAACTATTAACTTAGCATTGTGTTTGTCCTCTCTCTGTGTTTTAGCCAATCCTACCAATCCTTTGCAGAGCTCTGCAAAGGGTATTTCAATTTTACTTGATTTTCTAATTATATTATATATTTTCTAATAATTTTTTTTTTTTTTTTTTTTTTTTTTTTTTTTTTTTTTTTTTTTTTTTTTTTTATTTTTTTTATTTTTTTTTTTTTTTTTTTTTAAATTTTTTATTTTTTTTTTTTTTTCCTTTTTTTTTTGTTGGGATTATTTTTTTTTTTTTTTTCTTTATTTAGTCTCACACCAGCGAATATATTTCGACACTTCTGGAAGGTGCTTGCAATGAATTCGGTATTGAAACATATAAAAGAAGGACATTAACTACGGACAATGCAAATAACATGATAGCTGCATCGAAATTGATTTCTTTCTGGGAAATAATAATCACGTTCCGTGTTTGCCCACACGATTAATTTGGCAGTTGACGATTCTGTTAAGAATATTCAATCGTTTTCCATGGTCTTAGATAAAGTCAAACGGATTGTTATGCATTTTAAACACAGCTCAGCTTCAATGGACGCACTAAGGAAATGCCAAATGGACGAAGGAGTGCCAGAAGGTCGCATCAAAACTCTAATCCAAAGTGTGGACACACGCTGGAACTCATGCCTCGACATGCTCAACTCCTTTGTAATGCTCGCCGACAACGTAGCTTTCGTCCTTCTGAGCAGGCGCAGCTCAATTAAATCACCGCAAATGCTAGCACTAGCAGAATTAAACGTTTGCCGTGATTTTTGCAACGTTCTCTTACCTTTCAAAGAAGCCACGGAAAAAGTGAGCGGTGATACATACGTGACTGTAAGCTTGGTAATTCCCATGATCTGCATGATGTTGAAAAAAGTGAAAAATGCGAAAACACATTCGGAGGAGGGTGTGCGAACCAAGGAAACAGTTCTAGAAATTTCCGAAAAACGTCTAAAAGATTTGCTAACGAACAAGATTTTGATGAAAGCTACCATGCTAGACCCAAGATTCAAGAAAATGTACTTTGATTCGCCAATACATGTAATGGAAGTAAGTCGATCAATCTTAAAGGAAATGAGGAATACCCACGAAGAAGAGATGCCTTTTTTTGATGACGAACTGGAATTCGCAATCCATGACTCAATAGCATCTAGTGAAAATGACAGTTTTTTGAATTTGCATAACAAAACCATACAACTTCGTAATTGCGAATCGGACAACGCCAAAGAAAAAGAAATGAAACTTTTTTTTAGCATGCCGAATGCTAGTTGGCAAACAGATCCATTGGAATTCTGGAACGCTCAAAAGCAAACTATGCCAAATCTGGCAGCAGTAGCGTTAGCTTGCCTTATTACTCCTGGAAGTTCAGTTGAATCTGAAAGATTGGCCTCTGCCATAAAATGTGTGGTTTGTGACGCCCGCAGTCGAATGACGGACCAGCATATAACCGAGCGAGTCTTTTTAAAGTCTTTAAGTACAGATTTTTATTTGTAATTTACTTAATATGCCTACTTTAAAAATATATAATTAGATTTAAGTCGACGGCTGAATGAATGTTTATTTTACTTGAATTTCTTTATATTATTTGTTTAAAAATACTTAAATAAAAGCTTAGTTCAAAAATGTCTCCTTCTCGTTTTCTTGAATTTCTTCATATTTTGATTGTTAAAGCAACATATTAAGGGTGCTGTGCGCTGTGAATTTTAAATGAGCAGCCTGTGATGTCCTCTCCCATTAAAATTTATATATTTTGAAAAAATATGAAATATCATCGATATATCGATATTTTAAATTGATATTTTCAAATATCATTTTTATACTTTTTTAAAAACCAAATATCATCGATACGATATTTTTTAAAAATTCAACAACCCTAATCGGTACCCAGGGAACACCTCCAATTTGGCTAACTTAATTTGATTTGCATAGTTCTTGGGTTATAGTTCGGTATTGACAAATGAAAGCCATCGCAATTTCCTTTAATAGAAATCCTTATCGAGAATTAACGTTGACTCTGTTGAGCACCTTGGCCAGCTGTTCCAGCCAGGCTTAAGCGTTTAATGGGTTTTTGGGCGTTAGAGTGGGCGTGGCAAACTTTTATTTGGCCAATCGATAGGTATTGACGAAACAAATACAAATCAAAAAAAAATTTCATAATAGCATCAAAACTGTGCCCACAGCTTGTGACTTGTGGACGTCAGAGGGGGCGTGGCACCGTTTTGAAACAAACTTGCGCTGCGTAGGAACTCCTAAAATCTACATGCAAAATGCCAATCTTCTAGCTTTTATAGTTTCCGAGATCTCAGCGTTCATACGGACAGACAGACAGACGGACAGACGGACATGGCTAGATCGACTCGGCTAGTGATCCTGAACAAGAATATATATAATTTATAGGGTCGGAAACGCTTCCTTCTACCTGTTACATACTTTTGCACGAATACAATATACCCTTTTACTCTACGAGTAACGGGTATAACAAGAAAGGAAAGCTAACTTCGGGCGGAGCCGAAGTTGATATACCCTTGCAGAATATTCTGTAAATAATATTCTCCAACATTATTCATAAGATGCATTCTTAATACTCATAAAAATCCCAACCTCCTAACCTTAAAAACACCAAAGTAATGGCATTTTCAATCGTTCAGTTATATGGCAGCTATAGGATATAGTCGGCCGATCCCTATAAAATTTGGTAGGTCGGATTGATTGGCCAAATATAAAACCCATAGAAAATCCCAACTTCCCAACTTAAAAAACACCAAAGTTATGGTATTTCCTATCGTTATATGGGAGCTGTAGGATATAGTCGGTCGATCCTTATGAAATTTGGTAGGTCGAATTGTTTGGCCAAATAAAAAACCCATAGAAAATCCCAACTTTCCTAACTTTACAAACACCAGAGTTATGGCATTTCCTATCGTTCAGTTATATGGCAGCTATAGGATATAGTCGGCCAATCCCGGCTGTTCCGAATTATATACTGCGTGCAAAGGAAAGAAGGGTGTGTGCAAAGTTTCAATTCTATATCTTTAAAACTGAGAGACTAGTTCGCATAGAAACAGACAGACGGACATGCTTATATCAACTCAGGAGGTGATCCTGATCAAGAATATATATACTTTATAGGGTCGGAGATGTCTCCTTCACTGCGTTGCACACTTTTGACCAAAATTAGAATACCCTCTGCAAGGGTATAAAAATGTTTAAAGGTCCGCCATCTTGTTAATTTTTGTGCGAATTTAGCAATACATGAGCTCTTCCTAATCCAGTTGAAATTTTTGGTTTCAGATGTTTCAGTGAGCTGAAATCCCATGAGCCGCCGAAAAGAAGGGCTTTTATTCAATGACAAACAAAAAAATGATGTTAAATTTGTATCTTATTTTGTAAGACTTCAAAAAATGGTAGGCAAAGTTACAAGACTAATGGTACCAGCCCATTGAAAATCGTCAAAATTTGAAATCGAGAATGGGGGGACCCCCTTAATAGTGAACCCATATTTATAAATATTTAATATTTAATATTTAATCAAATTAAATACTAGTAATAGGAATATTTTAATAAAAAAAAATGTACTGCAAGTATTTAAAGAGAATTATATAATAAGTCAAATGAATTGTAGACAGAATAAAATATAAATTAATGCTAATAAAAATGATAGAACAATTAAATAATAACTACAAGGAAAAACTTTAAAATAACTAATCGCACATGAATTCATACATTAATAATTTCTGAGAGTAAAATAAGCTAGCTTAGCAGAGCATAGAATGTTTAAATAATTTAAATTTATTTTTAATTAAACACAAATTGATTTATTACGAAAATTACTTTAATCTACCTTATTATGTAAATATACCTATATTTATTGGCATGTTTTATATTTCTGCTATTAGAGAAATTATTATCTATGCAAACTTAAATAAAAAGGACAATCTCTAACTATGCTGATGTTATCTCGGTCGTAGATGTCAAAGGCGTCAAATATGAAACAAATATTTTTTGGCGGTGATCATAGGTTTGTAGTGCAAAACGCGACCACAATACCATCCGTGGATTCGCTTTAGCTAACTTATATAAATCTTTTCTGTCCCTGTAAAACTCTGTTTTGAATCTATATATATAAAAATGGTGGAAAAAATGTATGCCATCGCAAAACAAGAGAACAGCTAGGCCGATTTGGCTGACATTTTTTTTCAGTTGTTTGTAATTGCCAGAAGAAGGTTATTACATCAGAAAATTTTGGGAAAACCTGCCGTATAAGTCGCTATCGACTCAAGAGATGTATTCATTGTTGTACATAAAACTGTTAAAAAAGCAGTCTTTGGAAATAATGCCTTAAAAATCGAGTTAACGAAACAATGCCAAAGTTTTAATTGGAAATAATGCCTGCTTTTAGATCAAGACTTGGACGGCGGTCACGTGCCCGAATTGCATAGCTTCGCGCTGCACAAAGACCACCTCAAGCCCGACAAAATGTGAGTAGAAGAAGACCAGCCGCAAATGAAAACTTGAATCGCGCTGCATTCGCATACAATTCCGAAACATCCTACAAAGATCATAGCTGCGTTGTTATTGGTTCGTTGTCTGTCGTATGTCAGCATTGCAATGCACTGAAGTTTCGATTGGAAACTCCCGGCTTATGCTGTGCAGGTGGCAACATTAAATTGCCCGTTTCGGCTCATCCACCAGAGCCATTGTATTTGCTACTATATGGAAATTCAGCCCAATCAAACAGTTTCCTAAAGCTTGCACAAGAATATAACGGATGCTTTCAAATGATGGTCAATCCAAAGATAGGTTTTTTTACAAGTCATCACTTATTTTTGATTCTACTACTAAGTTTGAATTCGAATTTTAGGAGAAGAAACGAATAAGAAGGTCAGCTTTATGAATTTTTATGCGTATCGATTGATGATTCGACTAAATGTTGACAATCATCTGTTGAGATACCGCCGTTTGTTTCAACAGTACTGTGTCGACAAGTACGTCAACTGACGCCATCGCTACTGAAGGACACGCGGCCAACATCGGCTGTTTGACCATTCTCCCAGCTACTTATGTTGAATCGCGGGCCATATGCATGAGTACGCTCAAGATGCGATGACGTATGTCCGTAATTACGGACCCCCGGATTTATTCATCACGTTCACATGCAATCCGAAATGGCACGAAAAAATGCTTTCAGGACAAACATCTAGCGATCGACCTGTCATCACTGCACGAGTATTCAAGCAAAAGATCACAGTACTTATGAATTGCATTTTTAAGCAGAAGGTTTTTGGCGCAGTTCGTTGTTGAATGTACTCGGTTGAGTGGCAGAAGCGTGGCTTACCACATGCGCAAATGCTGCTTTGGATTTTCGACAAGATCTGACCAGATCAAATTGATTCGATTATTTCAGCCGAAATACCAGATAAACAAACTGACCCCAAGCTGCATTCCATTGTGAAACAATCAGTGGACACGATGGATATCCATTGTATAGGCGTCGTTCTCCAGATGACAGCGGCAAATTGAACGAAGTAATGGTGAAACGTAACGAAACAGACGTAACAGTAATCGTGGATAACCGCTGGATCGTTCCATATTGCCCATATTTTGTCGAAAACGTTCTCAACGCATTGCAATGTTGAGTACTGCAACTCTATCAATTCCATCAAATACGTTTGCAAATATATGAACAAAGGGAGCGACATGGCGGTGTTTCTGATCCGAATGCAAACGATGAGGTAACGAAATTTCAACTTGGACGCTACGTTAGTTGTAACGAGGCCATTTGGCGCAAAGACCAGAACGGCCACCAGCGACAACGTTGACAAACATTAGAGGCCCTACATCCTTCGAGTCCCTGCGTACCGTGGATGGTGTGCTGTGCGCCAGTTTTTGGGAGGCTTGCCAACGTTTTAACTTGCTCGAAAACGATGATCATTGGGATTCAACGCTCGCCGATGCCATTGTTTCTGCGTCAACGAATCAACTTCAATCATTATTTGCAATAATCATAGCCACATGTCATCCGTCGAACCCGACCGCACTGTGGGACAACTATAAGGACCTCAAGGTTCATAGGACAACTGATAATTTTACCATTACCGAAGAAATGCGCAACGAAGCGTTAATACTGATCGAAGACATTTGCATGCTCATGTGCGGCAGTCTACTAGCGACATTGGGAATGCCAGCGCCAAATCGTTGAATGCACGATGCTTTCAATCGCGAGTTTCAACGGGAGCATCACTTTGATCAAACTAACCTGGACGAAAGAGTCCAAACAAATGAGCCGCTTTGAATGCCTAGCAGAAAAACGTGTACGATTCGATAGTGAAGGTTGTGGACGATGAAACGGGAGGCTTATACATTCTCGATGCTCCTGGTGGGACAGGCAAGACATTCGTCATTTCGTTGATTCTGGCAACGATTCGGTCAAGATCTCAAATTGCGTTGGCTTTTGCATCATCTGGAATTGCTGCTACATTGTTGGAAGGCGGTCGAGCTGCACATTCCGCTTTGAAGCTACCCATGAATCTTCTGACGGTTGACCAGCCAACGTGCACGATTAGCAAGATCATTTGGGATGAATGCACGATGGCGCATAAACGAGCTTTGGAGGCAGTGAACGATGAAGGATTTACGAGGTGATTCGAAACTATTTGGTGGGGCTTTGATATTGCTGTCCGGAGATTTTCGTCAAACGCTTCCCGTCATCCCGAAATCTATGGCTGCCGATGAAGTTAATGCATGCCTAAAATCGTCCTCTTTGTGGAGATATGTCAAGAAGTTTAAATTGTCCACGAATATGAGAGTCGCATTGCAGGATGACCCCTACTCTGCTGAATTCTCGAGACAACTGCTGGCGCTTGGCAATGGCGAAATTTCTGTTGATGTTTCGACTGGACTAATATCGTTCCCAGCTAATTTTTGGGAGTTCACATCGTCGAAAGAGGAACTCATCACAAAAGTGTTCCCCGACATTGCGAAAAATTATAAAAATCTCGATTAGATTAGTGAACGGGAAATAATAGCAGCGAAGAATAAGGACGTAGATAGTTTGAATTTCGTTATTCAAAGTCAAATCGCTGGAGAACTGCATTCATACAGATCCGTTGACAGCGTGACCGACGAGGATGAAGCGACCAATCCGACAGAATTTTTGAACTCACTGGATGTGCCAGGAACTCCGCCGCATAATTTGCAACTGAAAGTGGGATCAATTATTATAATGCTGCGGAATCTAAGTCATCCGAGATTATGCATTGGTACGCGGTTGCGACGATTATTAAGGGCAAATTTAAAGGAGAGGAAGTTCGTATCCCACGAATTGATTATTCCAACAGATCTTTCATTTCAATTCAAGAAGATTCAGTTCCCAGTTCGATTGGCATTTGCGATGACAATCAATAAATCGCAAGGCCAATCGTTGGATGTCTGCGGGATTAATCTGAAATATCAATGTGTTTCACATGAGCAGTTATACGTAGCCTGTTCGCGTCTGGGAAAGCCGTCATCATTATTTATTTTTGCACCGGATAACAAAACAAAAAATATTGTTTATCACATCGCTCTCCACTGATTTCGAGTCAATTAAATTTTTATGAAATTTGAATTACCAGTGTTTTATTATTACTGTGGGGTTATATGAAGTCGTGAAATTGGGGTGATTTGATTTCAGCTTTTGAACAAAATATGTTTCATTGATTGTTAATTGCTTGAATAACAAAGGAAATAAATTTTGGATTTTTTTCTGGCCAAAATTGTTCGAATTTTCCTTTATTTAGCAGTAATGTTTAGTGAACTTAGTCCGAGGAAAACACAGAAAGTATTTAACTTCGGTCGATCTGCTGGACTTTTCAAGCAATAAGTTCAATGTAATAAAATTTGGTCTATATATCGAGAAGTGAATTGAAACACATTCCATTATGCAAAGTTGCTTGCAGGCCAGTAGTCGAGAATGGTTTACAAACTCAGTCTTAATTTAAAGGTCGCCAACCAAAAAGCAGCGATACTAAACCGGGTGACTGATCAAACGATCGCTATAAACACAATCACGACCCCCTCCAAGGAGCCCTACTTTAAGAGAAAATGACGGATTTAATACAATCTTCAGTAAACGAAAGTGTTTAGAAATTGATTAGGACTTGGTTAAATTCTGCTGTTAGCGGAAAAGAAAAGTCAACCTTCTGATGGCGAATAAATTCAAAACTGAAGTCAGCTAATGCCTAGAATGAGTTCCGCTGGAACGTCTGATCTCCTTATTAGACACGACAAGGTCGTTCATATTTAAAATGGTTGCAAAGACAACTTCACAGAGTTAAAGAGAGGAACTTCTCAGTCCTGTGGAGGAGCGATAGCGTTCTGTTTGAGGGCAAGGCCAACGATTTTTATTGGCGTTACCATAAATCGGTAACTGAAGTCCGCTGGGATAGATTATGTTCTGCTTTACGCACGTTCCGTTAGGAACGGGATGATATCGAAGTCGAAGACGTGATCTGAAACGGAAGTAGAAGCCCAGTGAAACCATCGTTTGCTTTTATGATATTATAACATTTTAGTCGATCAACTAGAAGTACCTTGGACCTCGCGAAAACGTGTACGACCTATTAAAAATAATCCATTTCAACAGTCGCAAAGTTTAGAGAAACCTGTCGTCGACGAGAAGCTTTTCTAGACGACGTAACACGGTCTTACGGATAATGCAAAGTCAGTCTCAGAACTGTTTCAAGAATCGGATTCTCAGACTGACAGCAAGTTAGAGGAAGACGCATTTTCTTTGCTATGCTGGAATTGCCGCAAAGAGGGGCACAGATACCAGGATTGTGTAACTGATAGACGCGTTTTTTGTTACGACTATGGAGCAGTTAATACTTACAAGCAGTCAACAATGACCACAAACATTCACAAACGTTCTAAAAAGCAATGGCAGTTCTCTACTGCATAGTATAATAAAAAATGTACCGGTTATTTCAAATATAGAATACTGTCCCGAACCTCATTTTGTCCTGACGTACCTCGGAGTTACCTTAGACCGTCGCCTTTATTGGAAGGAACAAATTGATCGAGTTTGTGGATCAGCAAGAACAAAACTTGACAAAATGGACTGGCTCCTTCGTCCAGGTAGCGGCCTATCCCTTGAAGCCAAGGTGCGGCTTTTTAAGGCCATTGTCCTTCCAAATTTAAACAGGGGAATCACTTGCTGGGGCACGGCCTGTGATTCGTCACTAAAAAGGGTGCAAACGTGCATTACAGGAGGATGCTGGGGGTGAAGTGGCACCATTATGTAGAAAGCCGAGTTTTGTTCCAGGACACGGGAGTGCCGACGGTAACGGAGATGATTTGTAAATCCTCAAGTCGATACCGAGAACGTTTGCTCACACATGCAAACTTTATGGCAAGACATCTTGCAACACCACTGGGTCGACGGCGTCTCCGCAGATGACAAACGGCAGACTTATGGATTCTCGGCCGTGACAGACACGGTCGTCTTTTGTAATTACACATCTTGATTAACTTTTGATTTGCCCAAGAATGGAGCACCCGCTAAACGCGGGATCTTTAGAAATTATTCGTCAATACCCGAAAACAAGGTCCATCCTTGTGTGGCGTGTTGAACAATCTAATAAAAAAATGGGAAAGAGGTCATACAAACTCCAAAAATGTATACCCAAATACAGATCTTATTTTTGTGAAGGTACAATATAAATGCTTAATTATTTTTGTATGTATCCATATTCTACGCTAACCTTCATCTTGCCTATTATTCGTTGTTGAGCTTCACTCTGCCTTGGTAGCACTAACGTTCAACGACTTGTAAGCATCATCCTCCTTTATGTCCTCCTTGGCTAAATCACTGCCAAAACAACTTATAGATGCCTTCGATTCAAGTAAATCATAGACGATACGACCTCACAAGCCCTAAAGAGAAAGAACAAATGTATTTCAATCCCAGCCTACAGGATGGGACAAAATGAGGTTCGGGACAGTATTCTATATTTGAAATAACCGGTACATTTTTAATTATACAATGCAGTAGATAACTGCCATTGTTTTCTGGAACGTTTGTGAATGTTTGTGGTCATTGTTGACTGCTTGTAAGTATTAACTGCTCCATAGTCGTAACAAAAAACGCGTCTATCAGTTACACAATCCTGGTATCTGTGCCCCTCTTTGCGGCAATTCCAGCATACCAAAGAAAATGCGTCTTCCTCTAACTTGCTGCCAGACTGAGAATCCGACTCTTGAAACAGTTCTGAGACTTCGCGTATAATGGACTGACTTTTCATTATACGGAAGACCGTGTTACGTCGTCTAGAAAAGCTTCGCGTCGACGACAGGTTTCTCTAAACTTTGCGACTGTTGAAATAGATTATTTTAAATAGGTCGTACACGTTTTCGCGAGGTTCAAGGTACTTCTAGTTGATCGACTAAAATGTTATAATATCATAAAAGCAAACGAAGGTTTCACTGGGCTTCTACTTCCGTTTCGGATCACGTCTTCGACTTCGATATTATCCTTTTCCTGACGGAACGTGCGAAAAGCAGAACATAATCTATCCCAGCTGACTTCAGTTACCGATTTGTGGTAACGCCAATAAAAATCGTTGGCCTTGCCTCAAACAGAACGCTGTCGCTCCTCCACAGGACTGAGAAGTTCCCTTCTTTAACTCTGTGAAGTTGTCTTTGCAACCATTTTAAATATGAACGACCTTGTCGGGTCTAATGAGGAGATCAGACGTGGTACTTATGTGACAACCAGCGGAACTCATTCTAGGCATTAGCTGACTTCAGTTTTGAATTTATTCGCCATCATAAGGTTGACTTTTCTTTTCCGCTAACAGCAGAATTTAACAAAGTCCTAATCAATTTCTAAACACTTTCCTTTACTGAAGATTGTATCAAATCCGTCATTTTCTCTGAAAGTAGGGCAAATAGTTTTTGCTCCTTGGAGGGGGTCGTGATTGTGTTTATAGCGATCGTTTGATCAGTCACCCGGTTTAGTATCGCTGCTTTTTGGTTGGCGACCTTTAAATTAAGACGGAGTTTGTAAACCATTCTCGACTACTGGCCTGCAAGCAACTTTGCATAATGGAATGTGTTTCAATTCACTTCTCGATATATAGACCAAATTTTATTACATTGAACTTATTACTTGAAAAGTCCAGCAGATCGACCGAAGTTAAATACTTTCTGTGTTTTCCTCGGACTAAGTTCACTAAACATTACTGCTAAATAAAGGAAAATTCGAACAATTTTGGCCAGAAGAAAATCCATTTTATTTCCTTTGTTATCCAAACAATTAACAATCAATGAAACATATTTTGTTTAAAAGCTGAAATCAAAGAAGTACATAAAAAACTAGAGCACCCGGTGAACTTTGTCTCGCCCCAATTTCACGACTTCATATAACCCCAGAGTAATAATAAAACACTGGTAATTCAAATTTCATAAAAATTTATTTGACTCGAAATCAGTGGAGAGCGATGTGATAAACAATATTTTTTGTTTTGTTATCCGGTGCAAAAATAAATAATGATGACGGCTTTCCCAGACGCGAACAGGCTACGTATAACTGCTCATGTGAAAAACATTGATATTTCAGATTAATCCCGCAGACATCCAACGATTGGCCTTGCGATTTATTGATTGTCATCGCAAATGCCAATCGAACTGGGAACTGAATCTTCTTGAATTGGAATGAAAGATCTGTTGTAATAATCAATTCGTGGGAAACGAACTTCCTCTCCTTTAAATTTGTCCTTAATAATCGTCGCAACCGCGTACTGATGCATAATCGACGGTCTAAGGTAACTCCGAGGTACGTCACCTTATCATCGTGCTTGAGCCTATTCCCATCAATGTAAAGGCTACGCGAACGGCCAGGGCGGAGAGCAAAAGTGGTATGCTGCGTTTTGTCAACATTAAGCGCAAATTCGTCTAAGAATGTCTGGACCCGTCGGGACGCAGACGTAGTGGTGCTACCAGCTGCAAGAAATGCAGTGTCATCTGCATATGTGGCCAGGATTGTACCACGAGCAACTGGGTTTGGAAGATCCGAGGTGTAAATTGTATACAGGAGCGGACCAAGGACGCTTTCCTGAGGGACACTAGCACGAATTGGGCAAACACCAGAATAGTTTCCACGAATATCAACAGCAAACTCCCTATTATCTAAGGAAGATACAATGAGATTCCAGAGCCTTTCAGGCAAAAGCGGCATTAGCTTGTAGAACAGTCCTTCATGCCAAACCCTGTCAAAGGACTGTCGAACGTCGAGAAAAACGGCTGAGCAGTATTTGTGGTCTTCGAAAGCCCCCAGAACATGCATAATTACTCTGTGTACTTGCACTATGGCGACTCAGTAATCAGAAACAGGAGGGCCAAATGAAAGACCTAACCTAGAGATTGTATTCTGGACTTCTTCGCTTGTTGCAAATTCAAATGGAGTAAAACGATTTTCAAGATCATCAGCAAATACTTCAGCAATGTCGGAATCACTGTGGGCCCAAGTCCCATCACCACGCTTAAAGGAAAACCTCTGAAGTGTTTGTCTTTTAAGGTTCCGTGATTCTGGTTAGGATCAATTGCACTGAGCTTGTCTATAAAAAATTCTGACTTGGCCGAACGGAGGACTTTGCTTAGCTCTGATAGCTAAGCCTTCCACCTTGCCATATCGATGGTATGCCTCGTCCTCATCCAGACACGGCGAAGTGCATGACCTTTTCTGGCCAAGGCAGCAATTTCTGGCTTTGAATAAGCCCAAGAGTGAGGAGGAATAGATATACTCTTGGAGGAGGGGCAGCTTGATGGATCTGTTCAACTAAGACCTCAGCAAAGGAATCTAGGTCGTCCACAGAAAGAAGAGAAGGTTGTTCCCGAGACAGCAGTAAGTTGCGCACTGAATCTTTTAAGAACCGAGCCCCGGCGAAGAAACGATTTGGTGACGATCGTATTGGCAGCCACGCAAAAATATATCAGGAGCGGAATATGATCAGATGAAAGTCCCGCGCACTGAGATTGTAAGGTGGTTGCACGGGATGCCTTTGTACACTGCAAAATCAATTGCCGTCGGGAGGTGGTCATTGATCCAAGGAAAATTATTGGGTCCGCCAGTAGCCAAATTCTGCACATTTGAGTCAGCAATAACTGACATCAGGGTATTTCCCCGAGGGCACGATCGTCTGCACCCCCAAAAACTGTGGTGCGCATTCCTATCCCCTCCAATGAGAAAGCGGCTACCTACAGAGCCAAACAGATGCAGATATTCCTCAGTCGTCCAAGAAAGGCGATGACCAGGTGGACAGTAGACAGCACCAAATTAAATTCTGCCAAACCCAGTGACCAAACTTATAGCAACTGCTTGCAGGTGAGGCTCCGATATTGTGGCACTTAGGTGATAATCTAAACAGGATTTAATGATGACAGCAGCACCACCACGATGTCCATATCCATTAATTAACGGCTGGTAAAATGTGTATCTGAGATCAATTAAATGTCAATGTTGCGTTCCTGGAGGAAGTTCTCAATCTCTAGTGATTTGCCAACTAAGTTGTTGGCGTTCCGAATAATGATATTTATACCGTAATTAGTCATCGCATTGCGTTGACCCTGATAGATTGGCGTGCTTAGAAATCAGGCTCTGTAACATTTGTAGTGTGGTCGTCATTACTGACATCATTTGATAAAAGCGTAACAACAACTTATCAATTGCAGCCGATTGGGCTATCGCAGCAGCCTCTTGTTGCTTCCTTAATCCATTAATAAATTCCAGAAGCCTGTCCTGAGTAGGTTATTCAATCAAGGAGGTCTTTTCACTTGGATGTGAATTAGCCGTTGGCGAAGTTTGACTTGAGGATGCAGAAAGACGCGTAGAAAACCAAGCATTTTGAGCCGGGGGCATGGCAGGCTTAAAAGTACGTTTTTGAGTGGGTCTACGCTCTACAGAACCAGTGAGCTTACGTCTTTCAATAGCGTCTAAATAGGCAGGACATCGACGGGAAGTCACACTATGATTAGAACCACAGTTAATGCACTTGAGTTGTTCCTCATTTATGGCCAAGCACCTCTCCTTGTCTCTTGTCTCATGGTCACCAGCACATCTGGCACACTTTGGCAAGAGTGAGCAAAAATTTTTAGAATGTCCAAATTCTTGACATCGGAAACCTCTAAAGGACCCGTTTTGCAGTAATTTCGGCTATTTCTGTGGAGGCGTGAGTTCCTTTGATGACGACTCGAAAGGCTCGCTCATTTTTAAACTGAAAAGTGCTGACCGGAATTCCCTTATCCTTAGCTTCTGGACTACACGGTAAACATTGCCGTCATCCACAGTAACCCTACAGGAAGATTTACCAGTTGCCTTGAGGCGAAAACCATTGGTCACAGAAGATAGTAAGGAAATTAGTTGCCTAAAATCAGTGCTTCCCCTCAAAAGGAAGGGTGGAGGATGGAGATCACGTTTATTGGTTTTAGCTTGAGAAGAATGCACCGAATGCAAGTTTTTTTTTTTTTATTTAACTTTGCTTTTATTTATTGAATCTTCTCTTAATTTAGAGACTAACAATAAGTTTACGAATCTTAACATTAAAATTTAACTAACAGTATGATAAGACTGCATTCTGGTTGCGCGTCCCTCAAGTCGGTCGCTGGGTGGGTAAGTCATTGCGACGAAGGCGTGATTGGTTGATCAACCTTGTAAGACCTCTCGCCAGGTGGTTAGGGTGCAACGATAGCTTGGTAAAGTACTTTTCCTTCTGTTCTGCGATCACTTCTTTGACTGATAGAATGTTTAAGTCGCGATGTATGTTTTCGTTGCGAACGTACCACGGTGCCCCGGTGATTGTTCTCAAGATCTTCGACTGAGCTCGCTGGACTATGTCAATATTGCTATTGCTGGCATTCCCCCATAGCTGAGAGCCGTACATCCATATAGGTTTTAGTACCGAGTTATACAGCAGAAGTTTATATTCAAGGCTAAGGGGAGACCGAGCGTTGATAAGCCAATGAAGGCTACTGACTTTTAGCTTTAGGTGTGTTCTTTTAGCTTCAACAGGCTCAGACAATCCATGACCAAGTTTAGAGGTGCTGATTCATTAATATGAGTGGATGTCATTGTATCATTATCATCATCATTGTCGGACAAAATAGCAAAGCTATTGTTCTTTCCTAAGTAGGTAGTCTTATTGACTTGAAGAATGTGATTGTATGGTCATGACAGAGGATGGAGCTTAATGACGTTTATGGTCGCCAACAGGGTTTGGCAGCTCCGAGTATGTCAAGACTTCGTCTTTTCCTTAGGTTATCTACCTGAGTAAAGCGTTCTTCATCGGCAGAATTCTTACTAATCCACTTGGGGGTAAAAATGGTCATAGTCAGGACAGATGAGGTGTCTAAATAATTGGAATCATCAAATTCATCAGAAGTATCAGAGAGGCACCTATTGGCATCAAAGGCAGTCGCCTTGGCATTCCTAGAAGCATTCATAATAGCTACTTTAGCAGCTTCGTCTGTATTGACTGGTGGTCGCATAACTTGGTCCTTAGCAAAGACCGAGTGCTTAGCCACAAGTCAAAAGAAAAATCGTAAAGACACAGAAAAACAGAATTTTGTACAAACATTTTTATACCCTTGCAAACGGTATTATAATTGTGGTCAAAAGTGTGCAACGCAGTGAAGGAGACATCTCCGACCCTATAAAGTATATATATTCTTGATCAGGATCACCTCCTGAGTTGATATAAGCATGTCCGTCTGTCAGTCTGTCTATCCGTCTGTCTGTTTCTACGCGAACTAGTCTCTCAGTTTTAAAGATATCGAATTAAAACTTTGCACACACACTTCCTTCCTTTGCACGCAGTATATAAGTCAAAACGGCCGAGATCGGCCGACTATATCCTATAGCCGCCATATAACTGATTGATCGGAAATGCCATAGCTTTGGTGTTTGTTAAGTTAGGAAGTTCGGATTTTCTGTGGGTTTCATATTTGAAAAAATTTATTCGACCTACCAAATTTCACAAGGATCGGCCGACTATATCCTATAGCCGCCATATAACTGATTGATCGGAAATGGCACAACTTTGGTGTTTGTTAAGTTAGGAAGTTGGGATTTTCTATCGGTTTTATTTTTGGCTAATCAATCCGACATACCAAATTTCAAAGGGATCGGACGACTATATTCAATAGCTGCCATATAACTTAACGATTGTAATTGCCATACTTTGGTGTTTTTAAAGTTAAGAAGTTGGGATTTTTATGAGTGTTAAGAATGCATCATATGAATACTTTTGGAGAGTATAATTTACAGAATATTCTGCAAGGGTATTTCAACTTCGGCTCCGCCCGAAATTAGCTTTCCTTTCTTTTTTTTAAATACGGGAGCTCTGAAATTAACATTTCTAAGAGTAAAATAAGCTAACATAGAAGACAATAAATTAATTAAATACAAATTCAGATGAGCTCCGACAGTCAATGCGAACGGTTGTGCCTTTTTTGTACTCGCTCAAGTATAACACCAGGTCCTGCAGTTAAACTACTCGTAATTCTATTAATAGATCCCTTGTCAGCTCGAAAGACAATTTAATCACGCTCCTAACACAACAAGTGCAGCTTAAGTCGGTAAAAACCAAAAACCTCCCTGGAAGAGGCCACCGGCGCCCGATGGGAAATTCCTCGTGGTCTCCAGATCGGACAATGAAACATTTACAAAAACCTTACCGTTTCTAATCAAAAAGTCAATCAACCCAGCCGTAAGAGGAGAAGTCTAAGAGTGTGAACAAAATTCAGAAGGAAACCAATTTATTAAAACAAAGAACCCAATCCAAACTGAACAACTCTGCAAGCTCACCACAATGCCTGGCAACATACCAATTCGAGTTTCAGAACACCGATCACTAAACTCTTGCCGAGGAGTGATATACTGCAACGACTTAAGAGATATCGAAGAGGTAGAAATATTGGAAAACTCAAAACAACAACATATCATATAAGTTAAAAAATTAAGAAAAAATCAATATTAGGAATCCAAACCGAAACTGGACTTATTATACTTACATACTCGTTCCTCAATCTATGGATATGAAAATATCAAAATTCGACCTTATATCCACCAGGCAATGCGTTGCAGTAATTGCATGCGTATCGGTCACATAAAAAAGTTCTGCAAAAAATCAGGAGCCTGCCCTAACTGCTGCCGCTCTAGTCATACCGATGTTATGAATGGAGAAGAATGCAATGAAACTCCAAATTGCATCAATTGCCCAGAAAAAAAATACCCTAATAGCAATCATCTCGCAAGGGATAGGAAGTGCCCAGTCTTTATAGCCCACCAAGAAGTACAAGCAATAAAAGTCTTACAAAAAGTAGAATACCAAAAAACCTGGTCCATCTACAAGGAGAGACGTTAACACGATGCGTTTTTTTTTTTCCTAAATCAACTCCAGAGAATCACAAAAAATATACGCAAATATTGAGCGGCCGAAATTTAAATGCAAATGCAATTAGTGAGTGACATTGCACTGCTGTTTCTTTTTTCACTCTAAAATTAAAAAAATCGCTCAAAAGTATTTCGCGAAGGGCATACATAAAATATACGCAAATATTGAGCGGCCGAAATTTAAATGCAAATGCAATTAGTGACTGACTTTGCACTGCGTTTTCTTTTTTCACTCAAAAATTTAAAAATTCGCTAATTTTTGAATCCCTACACCCGCTCATTCGTAATTCTGGCCGTGAAATTCTATTTCTTTTGGTTCTTGCATTCCCTTTTTCTTCTTTTTCACATCCGACTAATTTGGGACAGTGGGGCAAAGTTTGGATATCAGTGAATTTTGCATAAAAATATTTTTTACGAAAAATGAAATAATAGTGAAATATCACTCACCACCGTGTTAGATGTCCATCGACGAAAGCGTCGTGTGGTTTCCTGTGGAATTTTATTACCGAAAATAATATAAAAAAAAAAATAAATCATCAACACACCCACTGTGCAAACCAGCTTAACATTTTTGTTATATTTCTTTTCACCATAATTTGCACTGCACCAGCGGAATAGAAATGAAATTACTCTTTATTTTGTTTATTCACGGGGTTAGTGTTTCATCCTCCCTCTCACGCGTTTTACTAAACTGATGTTTGTTCGGTCATGCCGCTGCCTAAATAAATTCTTAAAGTTTCTCATCTTAACGTAAATTGAATTTTCGATGTTTGCTTTTTGCCTTTTCTATTTGCCCTGCGTGGCATCTCTTTCAATTACTGTAATTGCTACTCCTTTTGAATTCCTTCGTCGATCGCTGCCTGGCCCTTTGTCCACGGCAAGCATTTACCTAAGTTCAGTTTCGATTTGTACTCGCTCGCTGAAGGCACGGTCGCAGATCGCCTGCCTATTCTTTTCGCTAGTTAAAAGGCACAGTCAAATCGGTCTGCCTGCCCAACCAATAAATATTTAACTTTGTAATTAAGGCCTTGGTGTCTTTTAGAATAAAATTAGTGCATATTTAATTGAAATCTGGTGCGGTTTTATTTTAATTGGGCACCATCAAGGGTTAGCGTTAGTGAAAAAGCTCACTGACCCAACATTTTGGTGACCCCGATGTGATATAAAAACAATAAAAACTAAAGTGCAACCAAACAAACAATTTAATTTTCGTTCGTTTGATTGATCGCATATACATAACCTGCAAGTTTTATGTACATATGCAAGCGCAATCGGTAATATAAACTCCGTTAAAAACTCACATCGCACCCGCCCCGCGCATCATAGAGAACATTTTGGTTTCCTCTTTGTGCCTTCGTTCCCGCTTTGAAACGTTTCACAGCGGCGACCAAACGTTTTTGTTCGCGAGTTCTTTGCACCCCTTTCCACCGCTATATTGCTGTTTATGTGCAAATAGACGCACATACATTCCGTTAGTTTTTCGGTGGTCAAGAGTTTTTGGTACAGCACGCACTGCACAGTGGAATTTAATTATTTTTGCGAGTGATAAAAGCTGAAAATAATAAAATAAATTTATTAAAATGTCAACCGAAACTACTTTAGCTGCTTCAGTTCAGGGAGTGAAGCATCTTAAATTGAAGGCTGAATCAATGCTTTCTAAGGCGAGATCCTCTGAGAAGGCCTTGACTGTTGAGAAGCTTCAGGCGATGAGTGAAGAAGAATTAGAGCTTCGTGTTAAGCTCTCAGAGGAGAATAAGGCTGCATTTGCCCAGGTCCATGACAGTCTTGAGGAACTGGATTTTAATGAAATCGGCAGCCAGGTTCGCGATGATTTTGAAGAGCTCATCATATCAATACAAATCATGCTAAATCGAGAATTGGGTAAGCTTCAAAGTCCAGCACTTCGAAGTTCTACGCTCAGGCCAGAGCCATCTCTGGATTTCCATTCTGTGCCGGCTAAAAGATCTCATTTGCCTGAATTGAGATTGCCTGAATTTTCTGGTGGCTATACTGAATTTGTCGACTTTCAATCCATGTTCAAAGCTATCATCGACAATGACGTGGAGCTCACTAACATTGAGAAGCTGCAGCATTTAAAGTCTAGCCTGAAGGGTTCCGCCTTGGATAAAGTGCGCTCATTAGAAATTTGTGACGGCAACTATGTTGTAGCCTTGGAGTTATTGAATGTCCGTTTCAATAATAAGCGTCTAATTTTCCAATCCCATATAACTGCAATTTTGGGTCTCCCTAAAGTGGAAATGCGTTCCGCAGCGAAGCTGAGCGATATATCTGATAAAATAAATGCTAATCTACGTGCTCTTCAGTCAATGGGCTCTGTTGAGCAAATCTCAAATTGCATTCTGGTTCATGTTTTACTCCAAAAATTAGATAGCAAAACTCAGGCCAATTGGGAAGAATCTGCGGCCATTGATGAAATTCCTTCGATTGAATGTAGAGCATACTGCAGCATCGTACTCATACAGTTCACAATCAGGAAGAAGCCGCAACAAAAACATTTTAATTGCCACTAACACTTTTGGAAATGGATGTGTTGTGTGCGACAACAGTGGCCATTCAATTTATAGCTGTGGTCAATTCGCCAATTTGTCAGTGCAAGAGCGTATTCGAAAGGTAAAGGAATTAGCGCTCTGACTTAATTGCTTAAAGAAGGGCCATCAAATGCGCAATTGTAAGACAGGCTGCTGTCGAACTTGCAGGTCCAAGCATCACACCCTTTTGCACCTTGGCACTCAGTCTTCGACCCAGGTTATGCGAGCTCCAGCTGCAGAACAAAGTACGCCAATTGCAATTACTTCAAGCCCTTCTACCTCTTTGCTGGCTCAGAATGTGGATTCTGACATTGTCTTTCTTGCAACTGCAGTCATAAGCGTTCAAAGTCGATCGGGTGCTTGGATCCCATGCCGTGCGCTGCTAGATTCGGGATCTCAAGTCCACATTGTGACTTCCAGGCTCGCTCACCAGTTGCAGTTGCATAAAACGAAGTCTACCGTATCAGTTGCAGGTCTTGGAGATGCTCGATTTGACTCTGAAGGAGCTTCCGTTTGCGTTAAGTTAAGGTCGCACACTTCTGATTACTTCGCATGCCTATCTGCTCTTGTTGCTCCAGCGATTACCGGCAATCAACCCAGTTCGACCGTTAAACCCGATGGGTGGAAAATTCCCGCGAATATTCAGCTGACCGATCCGGATTTCTGTAGATCTCGGCGAATAGATCTTCTTATTGGCGCAAGCATGTTCTTTGAGCTATTATCTGTAGGGCAGATTAAGTTGGCTGCTGGGTTACCCCTATTGCAGAAAACAAGGCTTGGTTGGATCGTTACAGGAGGTGGATCTTCTACTCCCAAGGCAACTGCATTACACGGCCAAGCTGTGCACCGTGAATTGGTTGCTGCTGAAGTTCATATGGATGAATTAGTCCGTCGCTTTTGGGAATTTGAGAGCTGTGGTGAAGGCGTGGTCACAGCCACCAATGAAGAACTGGAGTGCGAAGCTCATTTCAAGACCAACTTTCGTCGTTTAGACTCTGGTGAATATTCCGTACGATTACCTGCGAAGAACACTCTAGAATTACTGGGTGAATCGTACAATCAAGCTTATCGTCGATTTCTCAATTTGGAGAGCAAGCTAGAGCGCAAGCCAGAAGTCAAGGTCCAATATTCGGCATTCATTCGTGAATATTTGCATTTGAAGCACATGTCGGTCGTGCCCAGAAACTCCTTGAGTCTTTGCAAATATTTTCTGCCCCACCACTGCGTTTTCAAAGAAGACAGCACCACGACTAAATTGCGAGTCGTTTTTGATGGGTCTGCCAAAACGTCAAGTGGACATTCGCTGAACGAGGTTCTCATGGCAGGGCCTACCATTCAACAGAAGCTGTTCAACACGCTGTTACAGTTTCGGACTTTCCCTGTTGCATTGACTGGTGACATCTGCAAGATGTATCGGTGTGTTCGCGTGGCTGAACCCGATAGCTATCTTCAATGTATTCTTTGGCGTGACTCACCGGACCAGGAGGTGCAGGTATTCAAGCTTGATACCGTCACCTATGGAACTAAGCCTGCAGCCTTTTTATCCGTTCGCGCGATGCATCAACTGGCGAATGATGAGAAGAGCACATTTCCAATCGGTTCTAAAATCATTTTGCGGGACTTTTACGTTGATGATCTGATCACAGGAGGCCAATCAACACAGGAAGTCCTCGAAATCATGTCTCAAACAACAAACTTGCTTGCACGAGGTGGCTTTAAGCTCAGGAAATGGTGTTCCAACGAGCGCGATGTCCTTGATAAAGTTCCTGACTAGGAAAAAGAAACTTTCCTGAAGTTTGACGATGGCAGCGACTTTACCAAGACACTGGGTCTTGCTTGGGATCCTGCAGCGGATGTCTTTCGTTTTTTCTTTTTCTCCCATACAGGTCTCTCCAAAGCCATACAAACGGCTGGTGCTTTCCACAATTGCTCGCGTGTATGATCCGCTTGGTCTCATTGGTCCTGTGGTTGCCAAGGCCAAGATCTTCCTGCAACAAGTCTGGAGAGAGAAGTTGGAGTGGGACGAGAGCTTTCCTGAGGCACTCAACACATCATGGCTGAATTTGTCATCTGACATGGGTCATACTCAGCAAATGAAGTTTCCGCGACGTGCGCTGCATCCAAATGGTGCTATTGAGATCCACGGATTCTGTGACGCTAGCATCGACGCATATGGAGGATGTATCTATCTCGTTTCAATAGCTGATGGCAAACGAGAAGTGCATCTATTTTGCTCAAAATCTCGTGTGGCACCTTTGAAGACGCTCACTGTTCCCAAGTTAGAGTTGTGCGCTGCTTTATTACTGGCTCAACTGATGCGGGACGTACGCAACATGAAGCTCTTCGATTGCCCGTTTTTTTGCTGGTGAGATTCTGCTGGAGCTTTATCATGGATAAGCGATGAACCTTCACGTTTTCAAGTTTTTATTGCTAATCGAATATATTTAATTCAAGAGCTATCCAGTGGCATGAATTGGCGCTATGTACCGTCCGACTGCAATCCAGCCGACATCCTGTCAAGAGGTGCTTCCCCAAGCGAGCTTCTGGAATCTGCCCTTTGGTTCAGAGGTCCACAATTTCTTCTTAAGGATCAGCACGGTTGGCCTGAATCTTGTATGCCAGTGAAGACTCTTCCCGACCTCAGAAAGCGCATTTTGGTCGGCGTCGCTAAAAAAGTGGACCTATCTTCAAAATGCAAGTTCATGAATTCTTGGCAAAAGATCACCCACACCTTTGGATACGTATACAAATTTTTTCACCGCATAAGACGTCCTGGTCTCGATGTTGAAGATGTAAAAATGGGCACTCAGATGCTTATCAGATGCATCCAAATGACCAGCCTGGCTGATGACTACTGGAGGCTGCATTCTAAGCGACAAATTACATCATCCAGCCCGTTGGCCTCACTTTCTCCATTCATCGATAGCTTTGGGCTGATGCGAGTTGGGGGCAGACTACAAAATTCGTCCTTGGATTACAATGCGCAGCATCCTGTCATACTACCACGCCAGCATCCAGTTACAAGTGCTATCATACTAGACTTGCATCGGAAAAACTTGCATTCTGGTCCGCGAGCGCTGCTCGCTAACATGCGTCTTCAATTTTGGCCGATAGGTGGCTGAAAAACAGTATCATCTGCAACGTCCAAGTGCGTCATATGCTTCAGAGCTAAACCACAATTATCTCAGCATTTAATAGCTGACCTGCCTAAGGATCGTGTAAATGCAACATCAACGTTCATGGTTACTAATCTGGATTTCTGCGGGCCATTTTGTTACAAAACCGGAGTTCGCAGCAAGGTGCCTGTGAAAACGTACGTCTGCGTTTTCATCTGTTTCGCGACGAAAGCAATCCACCTGGAGCTTGTTCAGGATCTTTCAACACAAGCGTTCTTGGGAGCATTGAAGCGGTTTATTCTCACCAGAGGCAAACCTTCCCGGATATGGTCAGATAATGCTACGAACTTCGTTGGAGCTAAAAACGAACTGGCTGAGCTGAAGAATCTGTTCCTGTCTGGCCCACACATTCGAGATATAGAGGAATTCTGCCCAGAATATTCAATTGAGTGGGTGAGTTCCCCCACGTTCGCCTCACTTTGGAGGCCGCTGGGAGGCTGCAGTAAAAACGGCCAAATTTCATTTTTATCGTTCGGTTGGCCCATCTCTATTATCATTCGATGAATTGCGTACACTCGTTTGCCACATTGCAGCAATTATCAACTCACGACCTTTACTACCTCTTTCAGAGTATCCAGCAGATCTTGAGGTGCTAACTCCTGCACACTTTCTTGGCACAGTTCCGCTGGTGTTGTACTCTGAACCTGACGTCACAAAGCTAAATTTCAACCGTTTGGACCGCTGGCAGAGAATTGCTTATTTTCAACAAATCTTCTGGTCACGGTGGCGTGAAGAGTATCTGACCCTGTTGCAGCAACGGTCAAAGTGGCGCATGCCCAAACCTGCGCTACAAGTCAACGATGTCGTCCTGGTTCAAAACGAGAACTTGCCTCCTCTTAAATGGCCATTAGCCAGGGTCATGGAATTGGTGCCTGGATCTGATGGAGTTGCTCGTGTGGCAGTAATACGAACATCAACTGGAACCACTCGAAGAGCTGTCCGCAAGTTATGCGTCCTGCCGAAGCAAGATCTGGCTGAAAGCCCTGGTCTTCCAACGGGGGGAGAATGTTCGGTCATGCCGCTGCCTAAATAAATTCTTAAAGTTTCTAATCTTAACGTAAATTGAATTTTCGATGTTTGCTTTTTGCCTTTTCTATTTGCCCTGCGTGGCATCTCTTTCAATTACTGTAATTGCTACTCCTTTTGAATTCCTTCATCGATCGCTGCCTGGCCCTTTGTCCACGGCAAGCATTTACCTAAGTTCAGTTTCGATTTGTACTCGCTCGCTGAAGGCACGGTCGCAGATCGCCTGCCTATTCTTTTCGCTAGTTAAAAGGCACAGTCAAATCGGTCTGCCTGCCCAACCAATAAACATTTAACTTTGTAATTAAGGCCTTGGTGTCTTTTAAAATAAAATTAGTGCATATTTAATTGAAATCTTGTGCGGTTTTATTTTAATTGGGCACCATCAAGGGTTAGCGTTAGTGGAAAAGCTCACTGACCCAACAATGTTGATGATTCTCCGCTCCTTCTTTTTTTTCTCTTCTTCCTTTTTTTATATATTTGTATTTCACTACCTCACTAACACTTACACTAATTCTTAAACTATTCCTCTTCTTGTATTCACATTGCTTGCACTTTTGCATATTGTATAATAATTCTCCTCCGTTTTCGCTCGCTATTTCTTATTTTTTTCTTCTCTTTACATTTAAATATATCCAATTGTTTATGCCAGACGATCGGACGCAGGTCTACTGAATCACGGTGTACAAAGGGAACTGCTCGAATGGATTTTTTATTTCACTCAGCCATACTTCCGGATTGGAGAGTTGGGAGATTAGAGAAAGCAATGGGAATGAGTGTTATTCCAGCCGAAATCACCTTATAATTGAAGTCGAGTATTCTGATCTCGAGTCTTTTGGTGTCTTTGGCTCACATTGGTTTTTCTTCAACCCGCCTTTAATTCTGGCTATGCACGAATTAAAATATTTAAAAGTCCTCAAGGCCCCCTTGAGTTGGATGCCGAGGAAATTTCCCACTCGTCGCCGTCCTCCTTATGTCTTTCTTTGTCTCTCTTCGGGAACTTTGTTTGCTTCTCTAATCGGGAATTTTTCCAACTGCAACCCGAGTTTTTCGGGCCAGGCAATAAGCGCCAAACCTAATTAAAAATAATAAAAAGTGGATTGCTTACATTTCTACATTTTCTAGCTTAACCCTGGAATCGGCTTTGGGGTCGGTCGATTCTAGTTCAATTATTCGGTTTTTGTTTTTATGTTGCTGCTCCCACTGAAACACATTATTCTTATTTTTTTCCGCTCGGGTTTTACAAGTCTTCTATTTTTAAAATGCTTACTAGACACAACGTCACTCTAGGCCTGCCGAAAATCGAAAGATAAATTGTGGCGCGCGGCACTCGGTCGCAGCTATCTCCGTTCTCCCTAGCCATGACTTCGCCATTTTTCCTGACCTGACAAGTACCTCTGTAGCCTCTTTTACTCCGAAACCTTTAACCCCAGAATTCTTCTTCTATCCCAGCCGGTAGTACCCAAGCCGACAACTAGATGGCGGCACAATAATCTCCCACGCTGCAAAGCAACTTCTCTGGTATTTTTTTAAAAGAATTTTTAGAAACTAAAAACAAATTAAAGACTATACTCCTATATACACAGATAGATCTTTATCAAAAGAAATAATTGGCTATGCGATAACAACAGAGATCTCAATCTTAAAACTAGAGGTATTTCCGGAATACTCTTCAGTGTATGAAGCCGAAGCTACAGCAATCCTTGAATCGATCCAGATATCCCTAAAAGTCAGAGGGAAAACATGCATTTGCACTTATTCCCTAACGGTAGTTGAAGGCATAAAAAACATAGAAAACTCTACATATACATACAATCTCTAAAATTCGAAGTCTGTTAATAAACAACTTTTCAAAAATAAAAATACCGTGGGTGCCAAGTCATGTAGGTATAAACGAATTTGCCGACATGCTGCTAAAGCAGCTACGAATTTCCCCTTAAAAGCATCACCAAACATAAATAAATCAGATATTTAAAATCAACGCTCTTAAATTTTTTTTTCACCCCTGCTTAATGAAACCTCTACCTTGTACCACTAACCATACAACATATAGACTGGTCATTTCATACAACGAAAATGGACACAAAAAGTTTTAGCGACAGGCCCCGGACAGTTCGTGTGCCTTCCGGTTTTTTGCGCTCTCATTCTTATTCTCATTTTGATGCTCGCGCACTCATTGCACAAGTTCGGTCGCAGTGTTCCCTGATCAGGGGTTTTCCCCTGACGTTTTTTGACGTGCTAGGGGAAATTTAGGGGGGAGAAATTTTTAGGGGGAAAGTTTAGGGTTTTTTTTGGGAATTGTATTACCCAAATGTTTTGAAAAAAACACAAGAATATGGGATTTCGTAAAATATTGCCACGCATAAAAGCCACCTAAATATGGCAAAAATATCAAAAAATACTGCTCACGAGTACAAGTGTTACCAGGTGATGTTGGCGGTTTCTGGGAACCGCCTTTAAGTTTTTTAACTGTGATTACCAAAAAATGTTGTTGCTGGTTATTAAGTGAATTTAACTATAACATGGCTCCAGTGCTTCCAAAAACTAAATATGTCCAAAAATATAAAAATAAATGGGAGACCGAAGCATGTTTTAAGGGTGAGTTAAATTTTACATGGTAAAACAGTTTTAAGCGTTAAATGTACAGTGCAAAAGCTGAATGTACATTTATATACATGTACTTTTGTTTTATTTAAGATTGGTTGAAATCATCGCCAGGTAGCTTTGAGTGTTTATTGCAAAGCAGAAATTGGTGCGCACCGCAAAGGCTTAGAAGAACATGCTGCAACAAAAAAGCGAGAAGAAAAGACTTGAAAGTAATGCTATTTTGGATAAATTTTTAAAGCCCAAAATCGAAAAAAGTAGGAAGAAGGCTTTGTTAACAAGAGAGAACGCTATAGTCGAGTGCCTCGACTATAAGATACCCGTTACTCAGCGAAACCCGTTACTCAGCGAAACAATCGCAAAGTGCGTCTTCACAGAGAACGGTCGTGTTTTTGTTTTGCGCTCCGAATTTTTATTTTTCTTATTGAAACCACCGGGGTTTACTTAAATCTCTTTAACGTTTCTACACCTTTAAGTGTTTTCTAACAACTTTCCGTTCGCTTCGCGAGTGCATCGTGATTAACTTGTGTTTAATAAACATTTTTATCATAATTTAATTCGGTGCTGGTTTGTTGTTATTGTTTTCCATTGCCCCTCTTTTCAGTCTTTCTCTTCGTCGTTGAGCGCTGTTGGAACGGCACGCACTCCAACGCACTCTCTCTGAGGTGTTTTATACCGGAGTTAATCGGTTAATATTCCCGCTCTCTCTCTCTTTTCGTTTTCTATTTCGTTTCGTGGTGCCTAACATCAAAGTTATTCGGTGTTTCGCTCCCGCTCTGTCGCTCTGATCTATCTCTCATTAAAAAGTTCTTGAGCGCTTTCGATCCATAAAGTTAAGCCAGTCTATTCACCGGGTCCGGACGGAGTTCCAGGCTGCGTGCTTAAATACTGTGCTGAAACTCTGTGTAGACCTCTGTACAAATTGTTTACTTTGTCTTTAAAAACATCTCATTTCCCACTTATTTGGAAGGAGTCATTTGTCATTCCCCTTCATAAGAAAGGAAATAAATGCAATACAAGTAATTACAGAGGCATATCCAAATTATCCGCCATCCCAAAGCTTTTCGAAAATACTATTACACCCCATTTGCAGCATCTTTGTAGATCGATTATATCTCCATGTCAACATGGATTTATAAGGCGAAGATCTACGACGACAAACCTCTTGGAGCTAACGTCTTTTGTAATAAATGGCTTTAGAAAGAACATGCAGACTGATGTAGTTTACACTGATTTTAGTAAAGCGTTTGATTCAGTAAATCACTCGCTTCTTGTATTAAAGCTAGACTTATTAGGGTTTCCATGTGATCTTCTAACATGGATCTCAAGTTATCTGAGTGGTAGGACTCAACGAGTGCTTTTTAAAAACTCGATCTCGGATTTGATCCGAGTTACTTCAGGGGTCCCACAAGGAAGCCACCTTGGCCCACTTCTTTTTACTTTATTTATAAACGATCTCCCTCTAGTCTTGACAAAGTTGCGTGTCCTTATGTACGCAGATGACGTTAAGTTATGCCTGCAATATAACGAAATTTCTAGCAGTTCCGACTTACAATCTGACCTAAATGCTTTTCAAACATGGTGTTGTGAAAATCTTTTGGATTTAAATAGCGCTAAGTGCAAAGTAATGACATTTTTTCGGGTGAACCCACAATACGCAACGTATACGCTGGGTGGTTGTGCGTTGTCTAGAATTACGCAAGTTGATGACCTTGGCGTCCTCCTTGACCCAACACTTAAGTTTTGTGACCATATTACTTCTATAGTAAATAAAGCCAGGGGAGTACTTGGATTTATAAAAAGGTGGTCAAAGGAATTCGATGATCCCTATGTTACAAAGACTCTGTTCATTTCACTAGTCCGTCCAATCCTTGAGTACTGTTCAGCAGTTTGGAGTCCTCAGTATGGTGTACATATAGACCGGATAGAGTCTGTGCAAAAGAACTATTTATTATTTGCTCTACGGGGCCTTAACTGGAATGCAAGCCTTATTTTACCATCCTACTCTAGTAGACTCCTCCTAATTAATCTACAATCATTAGTAAACCGTAGAACGATGCTTGGCACAACTTTTATCTATAAACTTATTCACGGGGATGTGGAGAGTCCCGAGTTACTGGGTCGCATAAGCTTCTCCGTGCCTAATAGAATTACCAGGAACTATGTTCCTCTTACATTAAATATTTGTAGATCTAACTTTGATATGCATGAACCGTTTAGAGTACTGTGTAACGACTATAATAGACTATACCACATTATTTCTACTACCGACTCTTTGCCAAGCTTAAAAGCATTAATTTTATCTTACTTAGCACAAAATTAGTATTAGTATTTAGTCTCGTACGTATTTCTAATCTTAGTCTGTCCGCTTCTACATTGTGCTTTTTAACTTCTCGCGATCTCGTTTTTACGCCTATAAGGCTCCGCGCGTAACAAGCACTGCTTGGTGTCGTAAGGGCCACTTGTTTGCGCTGATCTTAGTGGATCAACGTCCGAAAATATAAATATGCCTCCTTGCATGTTTTTCGCCGCCAGCTGTTCCAAAGTCATCCGTTAGATGGCGCTTTTGTATTGCGGAAATGTAGGCGATAGCCAGGCTTAAGCGTTTAATGGGTTTTTGGGCGTTAGAGTGTGCGTGGCAAACTTTTATTTGGCCAATCGATAGGTATTGACGAAACAAATACATATCAATTAAAATTTTCATAATAGCATCAAAAATGTGGCCACAGCTTGTGGCTTGTGGGCGTCAGAGGGGGCGTGGCACCATTTTGAAACAAACTTGCGCTGCGTAGGAACTCTTAAAATCTACATGTAAAATGCCAATCTTCTAGCTTTTATAGTTTCCGAGATCTCAGCGTTCATACGGACAGACAGACGGACAGACGGACATGGCTAGATCGACTCGGCTAGTGATCCTGAACAAGAATATATATACTTTATAGGGTCGGAAACGCTTCCTTCTACCTGTTACATACTTTTGCACGAATACAATATACCCTTTTACTCTACGAGTAACGGGTATAAAAATTGCAGCATTCATTTCGGAACACTGCAGTATTTTTGCAGTGGATAATTTGTGGGAGGTGATCTCAGATTTGGATATAAACTCTCAAGCTTTGAAGAATATGAAACTGCACCGCACAAAATGTACAGGTATATTCAACGCATTTATAATTTACTAGAAGGGTGCCCGCAGCTTCGCTTGCGGTGCATAACCCGAATATCCTACTTTTCTTATGTAATAGGTTTGCAGTAGAACTACATATGTCATTTTGCATTTTAGATGTTAATTTAAATATATTTGCAGTTTTGGCTGAAACTTTAATTAACTCTCATTTCCACACCACTCATTATTGAGAATAACCAAATATTTATTTAAATGTAAATCATTTATGACTTTACTAATTAAGAATAGTAAAAAACGAAACGAATATCGCATGTTTGAGATTTTTAGGAGGCAAGCAAATTTTTTTTTTTTTTACTTCTTATTCCTTCAAGATGCAAGAATTATTTGGCCGCCCCGTTGGAACGGGTTAACGCCACCGCCAATGCATGAAAGTAAATTTCAGGGTAAACAAAATGTAATATACGATAACGTAAATAGCGTGAAGTAGGTTCTGATGTGTGTGAGTTAAAATAATGTATATGAATACGTGAATTGATTAAATGAGGTGTTAGATGTTATGTAATGATGTATGAAATGAGCAGTAACGATGTGTGTGGTTTAAATATTATTTATATGATTTTGTGAATTGTGATTTGTTGTGGAATGAATACAATTGGTAATCGATGTCCAATTTTCAATTGGTTCATTTCCAAGTAAATGATAGATATCGCTATATTTAAGTAGTGTTGGATAACGTTGTATTGTTTATGTGTATTTTGAGCAATTTAGCAAAATATGTAAAATGTCTTCGTTACTGTTGCATGAATCACAGACAGCGTCATTGTATACTTTCATTTTGGAAAGCGTGTGTCGATCAAAAGCATGCCCGCTTAAGACTCTGTTCAGCATCTTGATTTCTGTTCGATTGAAGAGGATTTCCTTGTTATTAAACCAAGGCTTGGAAGTGGTATACGGTGTGAGAAGAGAGTAACCCTTGCTACGCTCTAATGAAAACAAGCTATATTCTCGTTCCCAGTCTTGTTTTATTTTTGCGAACATATGGTTGATAGCGTCGTTGAGGGTCCATCTGATAGATATGAAAGAACCGTCGAATCTCGCATTTTTTGCTGCTAGATCGTTTTCCCAAATCTTAGTATGGCTTGGGATGTGATGAAACTCTACGGCGAGCAGAGTTGGATTGTTTTCTATTTTTTGAAGAATACATTGCGAAATGCAGATTTTAGAGTTCTGGTTTTTGATTGTTTGTATAGCACCGAGACTATCTGTTAAAATGGCAATTCTTTCAAAATTCTTTGATATACCAAAATCAATGGCTTTTTCTAGGGCTGTGAGTTTAGCCGTCAGCGACGACAGTTTTTTGTCAGTGTAAAAACTTTTTATCGTATTGGAATTCAAGTGCACGAAAGCACTTCCTGTGAAGTTTTCCGACACAGAACCATCCGTATATATAATATGATTTCCAAGATTAGCCTAATGTATAGCCTAATGTATAAACTTAGTCAACTCGGACTCTCAACAAAAGCCATACTAGCACTGTCCAGTATCTATGAGGATAGCAAAGCAAGTGTATGGGACGGATCAGTGCTTTCGAAATGGTTCGATACCAACAGTGGAGTGAAACAAGGCTGTATTCTCAGCCCTCTCCTCTTCTCTCACTCTTCGTGGACGATGTTGTTGATTTTTTACCAGGTGGAGTGACCGTGAATGGAACCCATGTTAAGACCCTTATGTATGCCGATGACATGTGCCTACTGGCTGACAGCCCTGAAACGTTAAGGGACATGATTGCTAGCATATCCGAGTACCGTAAAGTATGGAACCTCACCATAAATACAAGCAAATCAAAGATTATGGTAGTTAAGGGTACAGGTGGCCATCACGCTAGGAACGAAAAATGGCAACTGAACGGAATACAGCTGGAACGTTTAAAATCGTTCAAATATCTCGGTGTAACGCTTACCACAAATATGAGTTTTTATACCCACATAAAAGATAAGCTCAAAGATGCAAAAATAGCTATGAACGCCACTTGGAAAAACTTTTTAGGAAGAAAAAACGTTAAAATGAGTGCCAAGTACAGCCAACAGTGAAAACAATTATGTGCTACTCGGCGAGGTGTGGGGAAATCAAAGATATGAAGATGCGGAACGAGTACTAACTTTTTTTGTAAAAAAGATATTTCGACTGCCACAAAATACTCCCGACTATGCAATTTTTATTGAAACAGGACTGCCAAGTATATTCTCCTACACACTTCAGCAGCACTTTAATTACATAGATAAGGTTAGGCATATGCCAAATAGTAGACTACCGAAAAGAATTGCAAAATCTCTCTGTGAATGAAACGAACTTCCATTCTCTAGATGGACGGATATTGCAACCGAATGCCGTTGCCCCCTTGATTTCGAGGATGCAAGTTCGTGGAGCAGGACTCATGCCGAAATCACCACCAGATACCACGACATAGAAAGAGAAAAGTTTATAACTAAGGCCAAAAACAGCGCGTCGAGGAGTGTGTATAAAAATCTAGAGTATAATTTATCTGAAAAAACTACTTCCACGATCAACATAAAGGAGAACTCATAAAACATATCTTCCAAGCTAGAACAAGGACTTTACCTCTAAATGGCGGGCCATACAGCAGCAACCCATCACTGGAATGCAGCCTCTGCAACATGCGAGAAATTGAGGATGTTCAACACTTCATTGCAGTCTCCCCTATTCTGAGAGAGATTCGTTTTACTTGTTTTACGAAAGCCACCCTTTGCGAATCGGATCTCCACAGTCTTCTAAATGGGGAAAACTGAGGGAATCTGGCATTCTTCATTACAAAAGCCAGTTACTATAGAAAAAAAATTATTTTAGAACAATTTTAGAATCTAACTTAACTAAATTAACCGACTGACGGCATAAAAGCCATTGTCGTTGTAACCAATTTTTGTTTGATTATTTGTTTTGATGTAAATTTAAATATGTACAGCCAGCTATAAATAAGCAACAAAGAAAAACAAAACACAAACAATAAACAACCTACTACTACTAATATGATTTCCATATTTTCAGAGTTTAAATCTTTTGTTTTTTCTTTAAGCAACGAATGGATTGTAGCTCCATTTGCCATGTTTTTATTAGTGCAAGTACCTTTAAAAAACTGTGTGTCATATGAAATTTTTCGTGAAAACAGTGAGAGAGGACAAATAGGAGCAATACAATCAAGGATATTTTTAAATTCAAAATAGACTTTACTATAGCTAGTATTTTTGGCAACTAATGAATTTGATAAAAGTGATGCAGCTGAAAGTCCGTGAGCGAATGTTTTGGCCAACTCCTTAGCTGTAGCGAATTTAATTCTATACACTGGAGGCAATTCTGCTGCGAGATTATAAATAATATTAACTGGGGTCGATCTAAGAAGTCCAAACGCTTTTCTAAGGTGAAAGTTGTTTATTGATGATACTTTGCACTGATTTTGAGATGTTGGAAAATGATGAGCAAGCATACTTGTATCTTGTCCTTATAAAAGCTTTATAGAATAGCAGTAACTTGCCTGGATGTATCCCAAAGCGGCAGCTTAATATGCTGGACAGAAGAGTTGTTTGCACTTATGATTCTACCTAAATAATTAACACTATCTTAGAATAATATTATTGCACAATATACTTAAAGGTCTTCTTCTATAATTAAAATGAATAGTGGTCGATTTAATTATTTATATTGCACGTTTCCATAAGCCTGTTAACTTTCTGCTCTAATTTTTCTTCAGTCAACGAGAAGTTTTTGTCATAGCACCTAGGAAAAAATCGTCAGCGTACTGAAAAAAGAATTGCATAAACTGTGAAGTTCAGTTGTATATAAATTAAAGAGGATTGGACTTAGACAGCTACCATGTCTAACACCTTTGTCTATCGTTACCACTGCTTTACCCATAGTAAGAACTCTTTTACTGAGGAAATTTATAATAAAATGTATATGAGTATGGTCAAAACCCATACTCACTAGTTTTCTACCCAAAATGGGAATGTTAACAGTGTCAAAGGCTTTACTTAAGTCTAAAACAGCTGCGGTGACGTGGAAACAACGATCTTTTAAATTGGCTATATTATTAATCACGTCGTTAATGCATTGTGAAGTTGAATGTTTTTTTCTGAATGCATAGGATCTTGTTGGCAGGATTTCATTTTATTGCTCTTCCATACGTAGTTTTATCAAACCTTCTAAGCATTTAAACACCACACTTAGAAGGCAGATGGGTCTGTTGTTAGTGATAATTGAGGGGTCGAGATTTTTTTAGGTACAGGTATAATCTTTATTTTCCGCCACTTATCTGGAATATCACCATTGTCTAGAGTTACGTTTAGCAGGGATACCAGTTTTTTTATTTGTTATAAGGGTAAAGCAAAGAGCATTCTGTATGAAATATTGTCAAGACCTTTAGCTGAGTCTGGGTAACGGGAGTTAAGAAAGTCAAGGAGTTCACGTGCTGAGAAATTTGAGTTATTATATCTATGGAGCAGATTGTCTGAGAAAGAAATCTCAGATCACATCGGAGTGTTGGGTGTTGTGGCTATTTGATTAAGAAAATCTTTATGTTCTGAGTCTGAAATTGCACTTTTGGACGTTTTAATTTGTTAATAAAGTTTTAGTGAATTTATTTTGTTCCACATGTCCTTCAGTGATGAGGGGTTAGAGATATATTCTGCAAACTTGTTAAAGTTTTCTTTCTCATTTTATAAAAGTAGTTGTTAAGTTTTTTATTGCTGTTAATATAGGCAATAGCATCAGAGTGTAGTTTGGATTTGAAATATTTTTGTCTGCACGCAATTCTTAGTCTAAACAATTTTTTACAGACCTCGTCCCAGTATTTTTTTGGAACATTTCTATTATTTGTATCTATTTTAAATGAGTTAATAGAGTGTATGGCTTGGGAAGAAGTGTATAAACTGTCTAAAGTTGTAATTTGAAGTTTGGAAAAGTCTTGAATTATTTTTTGATGGCTAAATTTATTAATATTAGTTGAGTTAAAAATTTGGTTTATTTCTATTAGAATTGGGAAGTGATTACTATTTGAGATTTTAGTATTTATTGAGGACCAGTTTAAACTATGATTATTATTATTAATGAATATAACATCAAGTGTCGAGCTGTAGTTTGGGTTATGAGAATAGGTTGGAGAGCCATTGTTAATACAAAAGAAACCTTATTGTAAAAGGGAATTTTCTAAAATGCCGCCTCTGGCATCTTGAGTACTATTACCCCAATTGCTGGATTTAGCATTAAAGTCACCACCTATGATTGCAAGACCACTTGATTGGGCCGCAATTGTGAAAAGGTCATCACAACCTTGTTCGAAGGAATTGATATAAGGGTTAGGAGCGGCATAGATGCTGAATATATTAATATTGTTTTTTAAGTTTGTTGTACGGACACCAATGGCTTCTAAGCTAATGTTACAGTTAATATCTTTAAAATGTATATGTTTTTTAGATAGGTTCCAACGCCTCCATAACCATCATTGCGTGGCTTACACACAAAGTTGTAATTTGCCAAACCACACATGGAATTATTAGAAACCCATATTTCTGATAAAATTGCTATGTCTATATTGTTATTAACTAAGTATAATTCTAATAGTTGTTTATTATTGTTAGCAGTTAAGCTCTGAATATTATATTGAAGGATTTTTAAGGGCATTAACTTATTATAGTTTTAAGATTTATAAGATTTAAATAGATAGAAACAGAGACAGAAACAAAAAATAAAATAAAATAAATAAATAAGAAAGAGAGAAAAAAAAAATAAATAAAATAAAATAAAATAGATAATAAACAAAAAAAACAAAAATAAAATAAAATTAATAAAAAAAATAATATAATAAATATAAATAATAAATATATATAAGGTGTTTTATTTAAAATTAAACAACTTGATTAATTTTAAATTAATCAATTTTTGAGTTCGTAATCGCAATTCTGTTTCTTAAGTTTTCTAAAAAATTTTTTGATTCAGGTACTAAATTGGTAGTTTCATTGATTAAGAATGAGGATATATCAGAAGCTAATTGAATTAAACTATTTTCCGCAGCTAATCATCTAAAATTTGGAAAAGTGAGGGGTATCTAAGCTTCGTCTCATTTCTTGAAAGATTTTCAAGTGTCATTGTTTCTCTCTTGGATGCAAAAGAGACCATTTGTTGCATTTTTGTTCTGTTTGCTTACAATGCTGAGCGAAATGGTTAAATCTGAAGCAGCGGAAACATTGACTAAAGGGAACATAGGGACTAACATTAATTTTGGTGTACAAGAAAACGATTTCATTAGGGATTTGAGTACCTTTAAAAAGGATCTTAACTCTAGAAGTATTAATAAATAATTCTTCATTATCTCGGTCTCTGGTTTTAATAATATCATGGATTGGTACTGGGGAGGAAATGTATTCTTTAAGTTCGGAGTCGGAAAACTTAGTAAAAATAATAATAAATAATAAATAATAATAATAAATAATACCCATTTTAAAAATGAATTGTTTAAGAATTTTAGCTTCGTAGCCATTATTTTTAAAGTTAGATGTCAGAATGCTATTGGCTGCCGCCGCTGACTTGCACTCAGCTTTGCAACGCCCATAACCAATCTTACTCACTGAGGTAATTTTATTAAAAATTTTATTAAAATTAAAAATAAAAGACTTTTTAATTTTAATAAAATTTTTAATAAAATCTAGGATGACTTGCAATTCATTGACCTCTCTCATCTCTACTTCTTCGCTTTCCGAATCAGCTGCATTTTTGTCTAATGGTTTTTTCTTTTTATTTAAGGGCGATAATTTCGGCCTTTTAAAATTGGACGACTGCGAGATAGGGCTTTTACTCTTGGGCTCCGAAGAGGCCATTTTCTTTGGGGTAATTTTACCCGTATTTGATTTTTATTTTGTGCCACTTACAAGGTATTAATATTAATAATTAGTAATATAAAAAATATATTTTGTTATATTTTTGTTTTGAAAAAAACAGAAAATTTTTAAAATAATTTTTATCACACACTTGCTCAAACACCTCCGTTGCATGCGCTTACACCATAGAGTAAGAAACTATATAGAGGTTTCATTTGCTCTGCCCGGGCCTCTGCCAAAGCTCTGCTGAGAGCCATGTTCGAAGCTAACTTCTTCAAACTTCGGTTTCTCACAACTGCTAACATGTGCGAAGCACAAGCAATAGTATGGGGAGTTTTCGCACCTATCCTTAGGAATAAGAGCGAGCAGTGCAGCAATAAGAATTCACCATGGGCATGGATTCAAGCTCGATTCGAACAAATGAAAAACTCTCTTTTTTTCCGTTTTTCCCCTACGTGGCATCACTGGCAAAGTCACTCGAGAGCGCGGGCAGAGCAAATGAAACCTCTATATAGTTTCTTACTCTATGCTTACACAATGCAGAATGAAGCAAAATTTTCATCTGGCAACACCATAGAGTAAGAAGCTATATAGAGGTTTCATTTGCTCTGCCCAGGCCTCTGCCAAAGCTCTGCTGAGAGCCATGTTCGAAGCTAACTTCTTCTAACTTCGGTTTCTCACCACTTCTAACATGTGCGAAGCACAAGCAATAGTATGGAGAGTTTTCGCACCTATCCTTAGGAATAAGACCGAGCAGTGCAGCAATAAGAATTCACCATGGGCATGGAATGAAGCTCGATTCGAACAAATGAAAAACTCTCTTTTTTTCCGTTTTTCCCCTACGTGGCATCACTGGCAAAGTCACTCGCGCGGGCAGAGCAAATGAAACCTCTATATAGTTTCTTACTCTATGGCAACACTGTTCGGTCGTTCAGTCACAGAGACATAGAGTAAGAAGCTATATAGAGGTTTCATTTGCTCTGCCCAGGCCTCTGCCAAAGCTCTGCTGAGAGCCATGTTCGAAGCTAACTTCTTCTAACTTCGGTTTCTCACCACTTCTAACATGTGCGAAGCACAAGCAATAGTATGGGGAATTCTCGCACCTATCCTTAGGAATAAGAGCAACCAGTCCAGCTGCAGAATCTCACCATGGGCATGGAATGAAGCTCGATTCGAACATTTGCAAAACTCTCTTTTTTTCCGCTTTTCCCCTACGTGGCATCACTGGCAAAGTCACTCGAGAGCGCGGGCAGAGCAAATGACGCCTCTATACATTATTACTCTATGACAGAGATGCGTATTTTGAAGAAGGTTTCGCATGCGCTTAAATTGGTCTTTATATGTATGCGTGTTCATGCATTCTCATACAGGGGTGTATGTGTGCGTTAGGGTAGGGTATGCAGACACCATCCGCTCGCAGAACAACAACCAAAAGTGATTTGGTTTGAAGTTTTCTCAACCACTAAGCGCAGACACCGACTGCGATATCCGCTGTTCCTATCTCAGTAGATTGATTTCTATTAATAAGAATACATACATACTGCTACTACTGATTTGAATTTTTTAACCGAAATGAAATTTATGCTGAAATATTAAAAAAATAATATGATATACTATTCTTATTTTTATCATTAACCCAATAGTGAATATGGTCATATTGTTAGGGTACCAAGTCTGAAATGTAGCAAAAGACAAAATACCCTGCAGTTCCGAAATTCATCACTACAATAATTCATCGCCCTTTCATCAGCAACGGACTGCGACGCCGGCCGAGCCAAAGGCAAAGTCGGCTGAGCCGAGTGCGACGCAGGCAGAGCCGAAGCTCTCAGTCGACGATCGTAGGAAACGCAGAAAAATTTCCATCTCCCTCTCTTACTCTGACTCTCTTCCCATAAAATGAGCTGAGAGGTGGAGCACATCGTCTTAAAATCACAACGACCTTTATACACCCTGGAAATTAAATTAAATTATTGTAGGCGTCGATTCTTATTAATTATATTATTTGATGGAAACACTTTTTAGAAATAAAATTATTATAGTCGTTTTGAAAGCTATGGATTTCTTTTTTAAGTGAATTTACGTTAAGTGAATATTTTTATAGTCGGACATGCTTTTATATACCCTGCTTCGACGCGAAGCGAAACATGAAAGACAAATTAAGCAAAGGAAAGAACAATAGGATTAACGGTGCCCTTGTTCTTGTCCAAAGTTGTTTTTGTTTTTTTCATAAGGCACGTGCCTGATTTAGTGGTTTCACTTACACTTGCATTTACTTAGCAGAACTAAGCGATTAATTTTGTAAAAAGTGAACAACTTAAAAATTGAGGTAAGTTTTTATACCCTTGCAGAGTATTATAATTTTGGTCAAAAGTGTGCAACGCAGTGAAGGAGACATCTCCGACCCTATAAAGTATGTATATATATTCTTGATCAGAATCACCTCCTGAGTTGATATGAGCATGTCCGTCTGTCCGTCCGTCTGTCCGCCTGTCTGTCCGTCTGTCTGTTTCTACGGGAACTAGTCTCTCAGCTTTAAAGATATCGAATTGAAACTTTGCACACACCTTTCTTTCCTTTGCACGCAGTATATAAGTCGGAACGGCCGGGATCGGCCGACTATATCCTATAGCTGCCATATAACTGAACGATAGGAAATGCCATAACTTTGGTGTTTGTAAAGTAAGGAAATTGGGATTTTCTATGGGTTTTATATTTGGCTAATAAATTCTACCTACCAAATTTCATAAGGATCGGCCGACTATAATATATAGCTGCCATATAACTGAACGATTGGAATTGCCATAACTTTGGTGTTTTTAAAGTTAGAAAGTTGGGATTTTTATGAGTGTTAAGAATGCATCATATGACTAATTTTGTAGAATATAATTTATAGAATATTCTGCAAGGGTATTTCAACTTCGGCTCCGCCTCAAGTTAGCTTTCTTTCTTGTTTATATTACCGTCGTTCTAATAGCGACAGTTATATTTTGAGTATACACAATTTTTCTCTCATATGTATTCATGTTTCCTCATACATAGATTTCTTATCAGATCCAAATCTGAAGCACCGTCAGAATAAAAAAGCACGCAAAGTGATGCGCTTCATAGAAAATTAATAAATGTCCAAAGTTGTTCATTTGCGTTTTGAGTGTGACACTGTAATAATTTCAAGGAACAAAGTGACTACATTTGTGTGATCACATAAAAAAACCGAATTAAAAATTATATTGCGTTACTTTGACAAGTTCCAAGTAAAATAAACGGTAGAAAACAATTAAAATGCCACGAGGAACCGAATTGAGAGCAGATTAAAATCAAAACTAATTGTGACGTTAATGTGGGTGTTATTGCTACATCATTAAACAGGTATCGAAATACTACATCAAAGTTTGTTCGGTCATGCCGCAGCCTAAATAAATTCTTAAAGTTTCAAATCTTAACTTAAATTAAATTGTCGATGTTTGTTTTTGCCTTTTCTATTTGCCCTGCGTGGCATGTCTTTCAATTACTGTAATTGCTACTCCTTTTGAAATCCTTTGCCGATCGCTGCCTGGCCCTTTGTCCATGGCAAGCATCTACTTAAGTTCAGTTTGATTTTGTACTCGCTCGCTGAAGGCACGGTCGCAGATCGCCTGCCTATTCTCTTCGTCTTATACTTCGCTAATTAAAAGGCACAGACAAATCGGTCTGCCTGCCCAATAAATTAATCTTAAACATAAACATTTAACTTTGTAATTTAGACCTTGGTGTCATTTAGAATAAATGTAGTACATATTCAATTGAAATCTTGTGCGGTTTATTTTAATTGGGCACCATCAAAGGTTAGCGTTAGTGAAAAAGCTCACTGACCCAACATTTTGGTGACCCTAACGTGATCTAAAAACATTAAAAACTAAAGTGCAACCAAACAAATATTTTAATTTTCGTTGGTTTAATTGATCGCGCATATACATAACCTGCAAGTTCTATGTACGTATGCAAGCGCAAGCGGTAATACATAAACACCGCTAGAAGCTCTCATTGCACCCGCCCCGCGCATCATAGAAAACATTTTGGTTTCCTCTTTGTGCCTTCGTTTCCGCTTTGAAACGTTTTACAGCGGCGACCAAACGTTTTTGTTCGCGAGTTCGTTGTACCTCCTTCCTTGCTGTTTATGTGCAAATAGACGCACATACATTCCGTTAGTTTTTTGGTGGTCAAGAGTTTTGGTACAGCACGCACTGCACAGTGGAATTTAATTATTTTGCTGGTGATAAAAACTGAAAATAATAAAAAAAAATTTTTTTTTAATGTCAACCCAAACAACTTTAGCTGCTCCAGTTCAGGGAGTGAATCATCTTAAATTGAAGAATCAATGCTTTCTAAGGCGAAATCCTCTGAGAAGGCCCTGTCTGTTGAGAAGCTCCAGGCGATGAGTGAGGAAGAATTGGAGCTTCGTGTTAAACTCTCAGAGGAGAATAAGGCTGCATTTGCCCCGGTCCATGACAGTCTTGAGAAGCTGGATTTTAATGAAATCGGCAGCCAGGTTCGCGATGATTTTGAAGAGCTCATCATATCAATACAAATCATGCTAAATCGAGAATTGGGTAAGCGTCAACGTCCAGCACTTCGAAGTTCTACGCACAGGCCATTGCCATCTCTGGATTTCCATTCCGTGCCGGCTAAAAGATCTCATTTGCCTGAATTAAGATTGCCTTAATTTTCTGGTGGCTATACTGAATTTGCCGATTTTCAATCCATGTTTAAGGCTATCATCGACAATGACGTAGAGCTCACTAACATTGAGAAGCTGCATCATTTATAGTGTTGCCTGAAGGGTTCCGCCTTGGATACAGTGCGCTCATTAGAAATTTGTGATAGCAACTATGCTGTAGCCTTGGATTTATTGAATGTCCGTTTCAATAATAAGCGTCTAATTTTCCAATCCCATATAACAGCAATTTTGGATCTCCCTAAAGTGGACATGCGGTCCGCAGCGAAGCTGAGAGATATCTCTGATAAAATAAATGCTAATCTACGTGCTATTCAGCCAATGGGCTCGGTTGAGCAAATCTCAAATTGCATTCTGGTTCATGTTTTACTTAAAAAATTAGATAGCAAAACTCAGGCCAATTGGGAAGAATCCGCGGCTATTGATGAAATTCCTTCGATTGATCAATTTACTACATTTTTGTCCAAGCGTTGTCGAAAATTGGAAAATGTAGAGCATACTGCAGCATCGTACTCATACAGTTCACAATCAGGAAGAAGCCGCAACAAAAGCATTTTAATTGCCACTAACACTTTTGGAAATGGATGTGTTGTGTGCGACAACAGTGGCCATTCAATTTATAGCTGTGGTCAATTCGCCAATTTGTCAGTGCAAGAGCGTATTCGAAAGGTAAAGGAATTAGCGCTCTGACTTAATTGCTTAAAGAAGGGCCATCAAATGCGCAATTGTAAGTCAGGCTGCTGTCGAATTTGCAGGTCCAAGCATCACACCCTTTTGCACCTTGGCACTCAGTCTTCGACCCAGGTTATGCGAGCTCCAGCTGCAGAACAAAGTACGCCAATTGCAATTACTTCAAGCCCTTCTACCTCTTTGCTGGCTCAGAATGTGGATTCTGACATTGTCTTTCTTGCAGCTGCAGTCATAAGCGTTCAAAGTCGATCGGGTGCTTGGATCCCATGCCGTGCGCTGCTAGATTCGGGATCTCAAGTCCACATTGTGACTTTCAGGCTCGCTCACCAGTTGCAGTTGCATAAAACGAAGTCTACCGTATCAGTTGCAGGTCTTGGAGATGCTCGATTTGACTCTGAAGGAGCTTCCGTTTGCGTTAAGTTAAGGTCGCACACTTCTGATTACTTCGCATGCCTATCTGCTCTTGTTGCTCCAGCGATTACCGGCAATCAACCCAGTTCGACCGTTAAACCCGATGGGTGGAAAATTCCCGCGAATATTCAGCTGACCGATCCGGATTTCTGTAGATCTCGGCGAATAGATCTTCTTATTGGCGCAAGCATGTTCTTAGAGCTATTATCTGTAGGGCAGATTAAGTTGGCTGCTGGGTTACCCCTATTGCAGAAAACAAGGCTTGGTTGGATCGTTACAGGAGGTGGATCTTCTACTCCCAAGGCAACTGCATTACACGGCCAAGCTGTGCACCGTGAATTGGTTGCTGCTGAAGTTCATATGGATGAATTAGTCCGTCGCTTTTGGGAATTTGAGAGCTGTGGTGAAGGCGTGGTCACAGCCACCAATGAAGAACTGGAGTGCGAAGCTCATTTCAAGACCAACTTTCGTCGTTTAGACTCTGGTGAATATTCCGTACGATTACCTGCGAAGAACACTCTAGAATTACTGGGTGAATCGTACAATCAAGCTTATCGTCGATTTCTCAATTTGGAGAGCAAGCTAGAGCGCAAGCCAGAAGTCAAGGTCCAATATTCGGCATTCATTCGTGAATATTTGCATTTGAAGCACATGTCGGTCGTGCCCAGAAACTCCTTGAGTCTTTGCAAATATTTTCTGCCCCACCACTGCGTTTTCAAAGAAGACAGCACCACGACTAAATTGCGAGTCGTTTTTGATGGGTCTGCCAAAACGTCAAGTGGACATTCGCTGAACGAGGTTCTCATGGCAGGGCCTACCATTCAACAGAAGCTGTTCAACACGCTGTTACAGTTTCGGACTTTCCCTGTTGCATTGACTGGTGACATCTGCAAGATGTATCGGTGTGTTCGCGTGGCTGAACCCGATAGCTATCTTCAATGTATTCTTTGGCGTGACTCACCGGACCAGGAGGTGCAGGTATTCAAGCTTGATACCGTCACCTATGGAACTAAGCCTGCAGCCTTTTTATCCGTTCGCGCGATGCATCAACTGGCGAATGATGAGAAGAGCACATTTCCAATCGGTTCTAAAATCATTTTGCGGGACTTTTACGTTGATGATCTGATCACAGGAGGCCAATCAACACAGGAAGTCCTCGAAATCATGTCTCAAACAACAAACTTGCTTGCACGAGGTGGCTTTAAGCTCAGGAAATGGTGTTCCAACGAGCGCGATGTCCTTGATAAAGTTCCTGACTAGGAAAAAGAAACTTTCCTGAAGTTTGACGATGGCAGCGACTTTACCAAGACACTGGGTCTTGCTTGGGATCCTGCAGCGGATGTCTTTCGTTTTTTCTTTTTCTCCCATACAGGTCTCTCCAAAGCCATGCAAACGGCTGGGGCTTTCCACAATTGCTCGCGTGTATGATCCGCATGGTCTCATTGGTCCTGTGGTTGCCAAGGCCAAGATCTTCCTGCAACAAGTCTGGAGAGAGAAGTTGGAGTGGGACGAGAGCTTTCCTGAGGCACTCAACACATCATGGCTGAATTTGTCATCTGACATGGGTCATACTCAGCAAATGAAGTTTCCTCGACGTGCGCTGCATCCAAATGGTGCTATTGAGATCCACGGATTCTGTGACGCTAGCATCGACGCATATGGAGGATGTATCTATCTCGTTTCAATAGCTGATGGCAAACGAGAAGTGCATCTATTTTGCTCAAAATCTCGTGTGGCACCTTTGAAGACGCTCACTGTTCCCAAGTTAGAGTTGTGCGCTGCTTTATTACTGGCTCAACTGATGCGGGACGTACGCAACATGAAGCTCTTCGATTGCCCGTTTTTTTGCTGGTGAGATTCTGCTGGAGCTTTATCATGGATAAGCGATGAACCTTCACGTTATCAAGTTTTTATTGCTAATCGAATATCTTTAATTCAAGAGCTATCCAGTGGCATGAATTGGCGCTATGTACCGACCGACTGCAATCCAGCCGACATCCTGTCAAGAGGTGCTTCCCCAAGCGAGCTTCTGGAATCTGCCCTTTGGTTCAGAGGCCCACAATTTCTTCTTAAGGATCAGCACGGTTAGCCTGAATCTTGTATGCCAGTGAAGACTCTTCCCGACCTCAGAAAGCGCATTTTGGTCGGCGTCGCTAAAAAAGTGGACCTATCTTCAAAATGCAAGTTCGTGAATTCTTGGCAAAAGATCACCCAAACCTTTGGATACGTATACAAATTTGTTCACCGCATAAGACGTCCTGGTCTCGCATTCTGGTCCGCGAGCGCTGCTCGCTAACATGCGTCTTCAAGTGCGTCATATGCTTCAGAGTTAAACCACAATTATCTCAGCATTTAATGGCTGACCTGCCTAATGATCGTGTAAATGCAACATCAACGTTCATGGTTACTGGTCTGGATTTCTGCGGGCCATTTTGTTACAAAACCGGAGTTCGCAGCAAGGTGCCTGTGAAAACGTACGTCTGCGTTTTCATCTGTTTCGCGACGAAAGAAAATCCACCTGGAGCTTGTTCAGGATCTTTCAGCACAAGCGTTCTTGGGAGCATTGAAGCGGTTTATTCTCACCAGAGGCAAACCTGCCCGGATATGGTCAGATAATGCTACGAACTTCGTTGGAGCTAAAAACGAACTGGCTGAGCTGAAGAATCTGTTCCTGTCTGGTCCACACATTCGAGCTATAGAGGAATTCTGCCCAGAAGATTCAATTGAGTGGGTGAGTTCCCCCACGTTCGCCTCACTTTGGAGGCCTCTGGGAGGCTGCAGTAAAAACGGCCAAATTTTATTTTTATCGTTCGGTTGGCCCATCTCTATTATCATTCGATGAATTGCGTACACTCGTTTGCCACATTGCAGCAATTATCAACTCACGACCTTTACTACCTCTTTCAGAGAATCCAGCAGATCTTGAGGTGCTAACTCCTGCACACTTTCTTGGCACAGTTCCGCTGGTGTTGTACTCTGAACCTGACATCACAAAGCTGAATTTCAACCCTTTGGACCGCTGGCAGAGAATTGCTTATTTTCAACAAATCTTCTGGTCACGGTGGCGTGAAGAGTATCTGACCCTGTTGCAAAGTGGCGCTTCCCCAAACCTGCGCTACAAGTCAACGATGTCGTCTTAGTTCAAAATGAGAACTTGCCTCCTCTTAAATGGCCATTAGCCAGGTTCATAGATTTGGTGCCTGGGTCTGATGGAGTTGCTCGTGTGGCAGTAATACGAACATCAACTGGAACCACTCGAAGAGCTGTCCGCAAATTGTGCGTCCTGCCGAAGCAAGATCTGGTTGAAAGCCCTGGTCTTCCAACGGGGGGAGAATGTTCGGTCATGCCGCAGCCTAAATAAATTCTTAAAGTTTCAAATCTTAACTTAAATTAAATTGTCGATGTTTGTTTTTGCCTTTTCTATTTGCCCTGCGTGGCATCTCTTTCATTTACTTTAATTGCTACTCCTTTTGAATTCCTTTGCCGATCGCTGCCTGGCCCTTTGTCCATGGCAAGCATCTACATAAGTTCAGTTTGATTTTGTACTCGCTCGCTGAAGGCACGGTCACAGATCGCCTGCCTATTCTCTTCGTCTTATACTTCGCTAATTAAAAGGCACAGACAAATCGGTCTGCCTGCCCAATCAATTAATCTTAAACATAAACATTTAACTTTGTAATTAAGACCTTGGAGTCATTTAGAATAAATTTAGTACATATTCAATTCAATCTTGTGCGGTTTATTTTAATTGGGCACCATCAAAGGTTAGCGTTAGTGAAAAAGCTCACTGACCCAATAAAGTTTCTAAAGTCTCCGCAAAAATATGCTCAGAACAACCGAAAAGGTGCAGTTCATAAGGTTGATAAGCGCACTAAACGCCACGTTCAAGCTTTGGCAACTGATAAAATGTTGAGTTGCGCCCAAATTAAAGCAGAACTGAAGCTGGCAATAACTCGGCAAAGGATGCAGCAAATTTGCCGAAAGAAGTTACATCTCCGATATGAAGCTAAGATATCAAAACCTAGGTTATTAGGGCGCCATAAAATAGCCAGACTTTCCTTTTATGAAAAATATAAATTTTGGGATAGTGATAGTGAATTCCTTAATGTCGTCTTTAGTGATGAGAAAAAATTTATTTTAGACGGCCCAGATGAAAACCAAAAGTATTGGCGAGACCCCAGGCATCCCCGGCTGACTTGCCACAGGCGCAACAATGGTGGTGGCTCTCTTATGGTTTGGGCGGCTTTTAGCTTATTTGGAAAATCGCCAATATGCTTTGTACCAGGTCGCATGAATGCGGAAATATATATGAGTCTCTTAGAAAGTAAACTTATACCATTTTCTGAAAAGTTCCATTGCGAGGATTTTGTGTTTAAACAGGATAACGCTCCTATACATGTTGCACGGTACACAAAGACGTTTCTGGAATCAAAAAAAATACTCTTGATGAAGTGGCCTGCTATAAGTCCGGACTTAAATCCGATTGAGGATCTTTGGGTTATCCTATCAGCTAAAGTCTTCGGAGGTGAAAGGCAGTTTGAGTCCTTAAAGGTAGCAATTGTTAAGGAATGGGCAAACATTGATAAACCTGTCCTGGAGAACTTGGTTAATTCAATGCCTAAACGATTGCAATTAGTGGAGCAACAAAACGGAGACTCTATATCATACTAAACAAAATTAAATCAGTTATATTATAAATGTATGTATATATATTTTTATCAACTCAATTTTGCACATTTATCAATTTTTATTGAACAATAATTTTAAGTTATATTCTAAATATGAAACAAGGGCTTATTAAATATATTTGAAGCTCATTCATTTTGTACACATACCACCTACAAAAATAAAAATTCTGTAAAACAAGAAAGGAAAGCTAACTTCGGGCGGAGCCGAAGTTGATATACCCTTGCAGAATATTCTGTAAATAATATTCTCCAAAATTATTCATATGATGCATTCTTAATACTCATAAAAATCCCAACTTCCTAACTTTAAAAACACCAAAGTTATGGCATTTTCAATCTTTCAGTTATATGGCAGCTATAGGATATAGTCGGCCGATTCTAATAAAATTTGGTAGGTCGGATTGATTGGCCTAATTCCTAACTTTAAAAACACCAAAGTTATGGTATTTCCTATCGTTATATGGGAGCTATAGGATATAGTCGGCCGATCCTTATAAAATTTGGTAGGTCGAATTGATTGGCCAAATAAAAAAGCCATAGGAAATCCCAACTTCCTAACTTTACAAACACCAAAGTTATGGCATTTCATATCGTTCAGTTATATGGCAGCTATAGGATATAGTCGGCCGATCCCGGCCGTTCCGACTTATATACTGCTTGCAAAGGAAAGATAAATACTCATAAAAATTCCAACTTCCTAACTTTAAAAACACCAAAGTTATGGCATTTTCAATCGTTCAGTTATATGGCAGCTATAGAATATAGTCGCCCGATGCCTATAAAATTTGATAGGTCGGATTGACTGGCCAAATACAAAACTCATAGAAAATCCCAACTTCCTAACTTTAAAAAGACCAAAGTTATGGTATTTCCTATCGTTATATGGGAGCTATAGTATATAGTCGGCCGATCCTTATGAAATTTGGTAGGTCGAATTGATTGGCCAAATAAAAAAGCCATAGGAAATCCCAACTTCCTAACTTTATAAACACCAAAGTTATGGCATTTCCTATCGTTCAGTTATATGGCAGCTATAGGATATAGTCGGCCGATCCCGGCCGTTCCGACTTATATACTGCGTGCAAAGGAAAGAAGGGTGTGTGCAAAGTTTCAGTTCGATATCTTTAAAACTGAGAGACTAGTTCGCGTAGAAACAGACAGACGGACATGCTTATATCAACTGAAGAGGTGATCCTGATCAAGAATATATATACTTTATAGGGTCGGAGATGTCTCCTTCACTGCGTTGCACACTTTTGACCAAAATTATAATACCTTCTGCAAGGGTATAAAAAAACTCGGCTGCGTAATTTATATACAGAACAAGAAAGGAAAGCTAACTTCGGGCGGAGCCGAAGGTGATATACCCTTGCAGAATATTCTGTAAATAAAATTCTCCAAAATTATTCATATAATGCATTCTAAATACTCATAAAAATTCCAACTTCCTAACTTTAAAAACACCAAAGTTATGGCATTTTCACTCGTTCAGTTATATGGCAGCTATAGAATATAGTCGCCCGATGCCTATAAAATTTGGTAGGTCGGATTGACTGGCCAAATACAAAACTCATAGAAAATCCCAACTTCCTAACTTTAAAAAGACCAAAGTTATGGTATTTCCTATCGTTATATGGGAGCTATAGTATATAGTCGGCCGATCCTTATGAAATTTGGTAGGTCGAATTGATTGGCCAAATAAAAAAGCCATAGGAAATCCCAACCTCCTAGCTTTACAAACACCAAAGTTATGGCATTTCCTATCGTTCAGTTATATGGCAGCTATAGGATATAGTCGGCCGATCCCGGCCGTTCCGACTTATATACTGCGTGCAAAGGAAAGAAGGGTGTGTGCAAAGTTTCAGTTCGATATCTTTAAAACTGAGAGACTAGTTCGCGTAGAAACAGACAGACGGACATGCTTATATCAACTGAAGAGGTGATCCTGATCAAGAATATATATACTTTATAGGGTCGGAGATGTCTCCTTCACTGCGTTTCACACTTTTGACCAAAATTATAATACCCTCTGCAAGGGTATAAAAAAACTCGGCAGCGTAATTTATATACAGAACAAGAAAGGAAAGCTAACTTCGGGTGGAGCCGAAGGTGATATTCTGTGATTATTCTGTAAATAATATTCTCCAAAATTATTCATATAATGCATTCTAAATACTCATAAAAATTCCAACTTCCTAACTTTAAAAACACCAAAGTTATGGCATTTTCAATCGTTCAGTTATATGGCAGCTATAGAATATAGTCGCCCGATGCCTATAAAATTTGATAGGTCGGATTGACTGGCCAAATACAAAACTCATAGAAAATCCCAACTTCCTAACTTTGAAAAGACCAAAGTTATGGTATTTCCTATCGTTATATGGGAGCTATAGTATATAGTCGGCCGATCCTTATGAAATTTGGTAGGTCGAATTGATTGGCCAAATAAAAAAACCCATAGGAAATCCCAACTTCCTAACTTTACAAACACCAAAGTTATGGCATTTCCTATCGTTCAGTTATATGGCAGCTATAGGATATAGTCGGCCGATCCCGGCCGTTCCGACTTATATACTGCGTGCAAAGGAAAGAAGGGTGTGTGCAAAGTTTCAGTTCGATATCTTTAAAACTGAGAGACTAGTTCGCGTAGAAACAGACAGACGGACATGCTTATATCAACTGAAGAGGTGATCCTGATCAAGAATATATATACTTTATAGGGTCGGAGATGTCTCCTTCACTGCGTTTCACACTTTTGACCAAAATTATAATACCCTCTGCAAGGGTATAAAAAAACTCGGCAGCGTAATTTATATACAGAACAAGAAAGGAAAGCTAACTTCGGGTGGAGCCGAAGGTGATATTCTGTGATTATTCTGTAAATAATATTCTCCAAAATTATTCATATAATGCATTCTAAATACTCATAAAAATTCCAACTTCCTAACTTTAAAAACACCAAAGTTATGGCATTTTCAATCGTTCAGTTATATGGCAGCTATAGAATATAGTCGCCCGATGCCTATAAAATTTGGTAGGTCGGATTGATTGGCCTAATTCCTAACTTTAAAAACACCAAAGTTATGGTATTTCCTATCGTTATATGGGAGCTATAGGATATAGTCGGCCGATCCTTATAAAATTTGGTAGGTCGAATTGATTGGCCAAATAAAAAAGCCATAGGAAATCCCAACTTCCTAACTTTACAAACACCAAAGTTATGGCATTTCATATCGTTCAGTTATATGGCAGCTATAGGATATAGTCGGCCGATACCGGCCGTTCCGACTTATATACTGCGTGCAAAGGAAAGAAGGGTGTGTGCAAAGTTTCAGTTCGATATCTTTAAAACTGAGAGACTAGTTCGCGTAGAAACAGACAGACGGACAGACGGACATGCTTATATTAACTGAGGAGGTGATCCTGATCAAGAATATATATACGTTATAGCGTCGGAGATGATTCACTGCGTTGCACACTTTTGACCAAAATTATAATACCCTCTGCAAGGGTATAAAAAAACTCGGCTGCGTAATTTATATACAGAACAAGAAAGGAAAGCTAACTTCGGGCGGAGCCGAAGGTGATATACCCTTGCAGAATATTCTGTAAATAAAATTCTCCAAAATTATTCATATAATGCATTCTAAATACTCATAAAAATTCCAACTTCCTAACTTTAAAAACACCAAAATTATGGCATTTTCAATCGTTCAGTTATATGGCAGCTATAGAATATAGTCGCCCGATGCCTATAAAATTTGGTAGGTCGGATTGACTGGCCAAATACAAAACTCATAGAAAATCCCAACTTCCTAACTTTAAAAAGACCAAAGTTATGGTATTTCCTATCGTTATATGGGAGCTATAGTATATAGTCGGCCGATCCTTATGAAATTTGGTAGGTCGAATTGATTGGCCAAATAAAAAAGCCATAGGAAATCCCAACCTCCTAACTTTACAAACACCAAAGTTATGGCATTTCCTATCGTTCAGTTATATGGCAGCTATAGGATATAGTCGGCCGATCCCGGCCGTTCCGACTTATATACTGCGTGCAAACGAAAGAAGGGTGTGTGCAAAGTTTCAGTTCGATATCTTTAAAACTGAGAGACTAGTTCGCGTAGAAACAGACAGACGGACATGCTTATATTAACTGAGGAGGTGATCCTGATCAAGAATATATATACTTTATAGGGTCGGAGATGTCTCCTTCACTGCGTTGCACACTTTTGACCAAAATTATAATACCCTCTGCAAGGGTATAAAAAAAACTCGGCAGCGTAATTTATATACAGAACAAGAAAGGAAAGCTAACTTCGGGTGGAGCCGAAGGTGATATTCTGTGATTATTCTGTAAATAATATTCTCCAAAATTATTCATATAATGCATTCTAAATACTCATAAAAATTCCAACTTCCTAACTTTAAAAACACCAAAGTTATGGCATTTTCAATCGTTCAGTTATATGGCAGCTATAGAATATAGTCGCCCGATGCCTATAAAATTTGGTAGGTCGGATTGATTGGCCTAATTCCTAACTTTAAAAACACCAAAGTTATGGTATTTCCTATCGTTATATGGGAGCTATAGTATATAGTCGGCCGATCCTTATGAAATTTGGTAGGTCGAATTGATTGGCCAAATAAAAAAGCCATAGGAAATCCCATCGGATTGATTGGCCTAATTCCTAACTTTAAAAACACCAAAGTTATGGTATTTCCTATCGTTATATGGGAGCTATAGGATATAGTCGGCCGATCCTTATAAAATTTGGTAGGTCGAATTGATTGGCCAAATAAAAAAGCCATAGGAAATCCCAACTTCCTAACTTTACAAACACCAAAGTTATGGCATTTCATATCGTTCAGTTATATGGCAGCTATAGGATATAGTCGGCCGATACCGGCCGTTCCGACTTATATACTGCGTGCAAAGGAAAGAAGGGTGTGTGCAAAGTTTCAGTTCGATATCTTTAAAACTGAGAGACTAGTTCGCGTAGAAACAGACAGACGGACAGACGGACAGACGGACATGCTTATATTAACTGAGGAGGTGATCCTGATCAAGAATATATATACGTTATAGCGTCGGAGATGATTCACTGCGTTGCACACTTTTGACCAAAATTATAATACCCTCTGCAAGGGTATAAAAAAACTCGGCTGCGTAATTTATATACAGAACAAGAAAGAAAAGCTAACTTCGGGTGGAGCCGAAGGTGATATTCTGTGATTATTCTGTAAATAATATTCTCCAAAATTATTCATATAATGCATTCTAAATACTCATAAAAATTCCAACTTCCTAACTTTAAAAACACCAAAGTTATGGCATTTTCAATCGTTCAGTTATATGGCAGCTATAGAATATAGTCGCCCGATGCCTATAAAATTTGGTAGGTCGGATTGATTGGCCTAATTCCTAACTTTAAAAACACCAAAGTTATGGTATTTCCTATCGTTATATGGGAGCTATAGTATATAGTCGGCCGATCCTTATGAAATTTGGTAGGTCGAATTGATTGGCCAAATAAAAAAGCCATAGGAAATCCCATCGGATTGATTGGCCTAATTCCTAACTTTAAAAACACCAAAGTTATGGTATTTCCTATCGTTATATGGGAGCTATAGGATATAGTCGGCCGATCCTTATAAAATTTGGTAGGTCGAATTGATTGGCCAAATAAAAAAGCCATAGGAAATCCCAACTTCCTAACTTTACAAACACCAAAGTTATGGCATTTCATATCGTTCAGTTATATGGCAGCTATAGGATATAGTCGGCCGATACCGGCCGTTCCGACTTATATACTGCGTGCAAAGGAAAGAAGGGTGTGTGCAAAGTTTCAGTTCGATATCTTTAAAACTGAGAGACTAGTTCGCGTAGAAACAGACAGACGGACAGACGGACAGACGGACATGCTTATATTAACTGAGGAGGTGATCCTGATCAAGAATATATATACGTTATAGCGTCGGAGATGATTCACTGCGTTGCACACTTTTGACCAAAATTATAATACCCTCTGCAAGGGTATAAAAAAACTCGGCTGCGTAATTTATATACAGAACAAGAAAGAAAAGCTAACTTCGGGCGGAGCCGAAGGTGATATTCTGTGATTATTCTGTAAATAATATTCTCCAAAATTATTCATATAATGCATTCTAAATACTCATAAAAATTCCAACTTCCTAACTTTAAAAACACCAAAGTTATGGCATTTTCAATCGTTCAGTTATATGGCAGCTATAGAATATAGTCGCCCGATGCCTATAAAATTTGGTAGGTCGGATTGACTGGCCAAATACAAAACTCATAGAAAATACCAACTTCCTAACTTTAAAAAGACCAAAGTTATGGTATTTCCTATCGTTATATGGGAGCTATAGTATATAGTCGGCCGATCCTTATGAAATTTGGTAGGTCGAATTGATTGGCCAAATAAAAAAGCCATAGGAAATCCCAAGTTCCTAACTTTACAAACACCAAAGTTATGGCATTTCCTATCGTTCAGTTATATGGCAGCTATAGGATATAGTCGGCCGATCCCGGCCGTTCCGACTTATATACTGCGTGCAAAGGAAAGAAGGGTGTGTGCAAAGTTTCAGTTCGATATCTTTTAAACTGAGAGACTAGTTCGCGTAGAAACAGACAGACGGACATGCTTATATCAACTGAGGAGGTGATCCTGATCAAGAATATATATACTTTATAGGGTCGGAGATGTCTCCTTCACTGCGTTGCACACTTTTGACCAAAATTATAATACCCTCTGCAAGGGTATAAAAAAACTCGGCAGCGTAATTTATATACAGAACAAGAAAGGAAAGCTAACTTCGGGTGGAGCCGAAGGTGATATTCTGTGATTATTCTGTAAATAATATTCTCCAAAATTATTCATATAATGCATTCTAAATACTCATAAAAATTCCAACTTCCTAACTTTAAAAACACCAAAGTTATGGCATTTTCAATCGTTCAGTTATATGGCAGCTATAGAATATAGTCGCCCGATGCCTATAAAATTTGGTAGGTCGGATTGACTGGCCAAATACAAAACTCATAGAAAATACCAACTTCCTAACTTTAAAAAGACCAAAGTTATGGTATTTCCTATCGTTATATGGGAGCTATAGTATATAGTCGGCCGATCCTTATGAAATTTGGTAGGTCGAATTGATTGGCCAAATAAAAAAGCCATAGGAAATCCCAAGTTCCTAACTTTACAAACACCAAAGTTATGGCATTTCCTATCGTTCAGTTATATGGCAGCTATAGGATATAGTCGGCCGATCCCGGCCGTTCCGACTTATATACTGCGTGCAAAGGAAAGAAGGGTGTGTGCAAAGTTTCAGTTCGATATCTTTAAAACTGAGAGACTAGTTCGCGTAGAAACAGACAGACGGACAGACGGACAGACGGACATGCTTATATTAACTGAGGAGGTGATCCTGATCAAGAATATATATACGTTATAGCGTCGGAGATGATTCACTGCGTTGCACACTTTTGACCAAAATTATAATACCCTCTGCAAGGGTATAAAAAAACTCGGCTGCGTAATTTATATACAGAACAAGAAAGAAAAGCTAACTTCGGGCGGAGCCGAAGGTGATATTCTGTGATTATTCTGTAAATAATATTCTCCAAAATTATTCATATAATGCATTCTAAATACTCATAAAAATTCCAACTTCCTAACTTTAAAAACACCAAAGTTATGGCATTTTCAATCGTTCAGTTATATGGCAGCTATAGAATATAGTCGCCCGATGCCTATAAAATTTGGTAGGTCGGATTGACTGGCCAAATACAAAACTCATAGAAAATACCAACTTCCTAACTTTAAAAAGACCAAAGTTATGGTATTTCCTATCGTTATATGGGAGCTATAGTATATAGTCGGCCGATCCTTATGAAATTTGGTAGGTCGAATTGATTGGCCAAATAAAAAAGCCATAGGAAATCCCAAGTTCCTAACTTTACAAACACCAAAGTTATGGCATTTCCTATCGTTCAGTTATATGGCAGCTATAGGATATAGTCGGCCGATCCCGGCCGTTCCGACTTATATACTGCGTGCAAAGGAAAGAAGGGTGTGTGCAAAGTTTCAGTTCGATATCTTTTAAACTGAGAGACTAGTTCGCGTAGAAACAGACAGACGGACATGCTTATATCAACTGAGGAGGTGATCCTGATCAAGAATATATATACTTTATAGGGTCGGAGATGTCTCCTTCACTGCGTTGCACACTTTTGACCAAAATTATAATACCCTCTGCAAGGGTATAAAAAAACTCGGCAGCGTAATTTATATAAAGAACAAGAAAGGAAAGCTAACTTCGGGTGGAGCCGAAGGTGATATTCTGTGATTATTCTGTAAATAATATTCTCCAAAATTATTCATATAAGGCATTCTAAATACTCATAAAAATTCCAACTTCCTAACTTTAAAAACACCAAAGTTATGGCATTTTCAATCGTTCAGTTATATGGCAGCTATAGAATATAGTCGCCCGATGCCTATAAAATTTGGTAGGTCGGATTGACTGGCCAAATACAAAACTCATAGAAAATCCCAACTTCCTAACTTTAAAAAGACCAAAGTTATGGTATTTCCTATCGTTATATGGGAGCTATAGTATATAGTCGGCCGATCCTTATGAAATTTGGTAGGTCGAATTGATTGGCCAAATAAAAAAGCCATAGGAAATCCCAACCTCCTAACTTTACAAACACCAAAGTTATGGCATTTCCTATCGTTCAGTTATATGGCAGCTATAGGATATAGTCGGCCGATCCCGGCCGTTCCGACTTATATACTGCGTGCAAAGGAAAGAAGGGTGTGTGCAAAGTTTCAGTTCGATATCTTTAAAACTGAGAGACTAGTTCGCGTAGAAACAGACAGACGGACATGCTTATATTAACTGAGGAGGTGATCCTGATCAAGAATATATATACTTTATAGGGTCGGAGATGTCTCCTTCACTGCGTTGCACACTTTTGACCAAAATTATAATACCCTCTGCAAGGGTATAAAAAAAACTCGGCAGCGTAATTTATATACAGAACAAGAAAGGAAAGCTAACTTCGGGTGGAGCCGAAGGTGATATTCTGTGATTATTCTGTAAATAATATTCTCCAAAATTATTCATATAATGCATTCTAAATACTCATAAAAATTCCAACTTCCTAACTTTAAAAACACCAAAGTTATGCCATTTTCAATCGTTCAGTTATATGGCAGCTATAGAATATAGTCGCCCGATGCCTATAAAATTTGGTAGGTCGGATTGATTGGCCTAATTCCTAACTTTAAAAACACCAAAGTTATGGTATTTCCTATCGTTATATGGGAGCTATAGTATATAGTCGGCCGATCCTTATGGAATTTGGTAGGTCGAATTGATTGGCCAAATAAAAAAGCCATAGGAAATCCCAACCTCCTAACTTTACAAACACCAAAGTTATGGCATTTCCTATCGTTCAGTTATATGGCAGCTATAGGATATAGTCGGCAAATCCCGGCCGTTATATACTGCGTGCAAAGGAAAGAAGGGTGTGTGCAAAGTTTCAGTTCGATATCTTTAAAACTGAGAGACTAGTTCGCGTAGAAACTGACAGACGGACATGCTTATATCAACTGAGGAGGTGATCCTGATCAAGAATATATATACTTTATAGGGTCGGAGATGTCTCCTTCACTGCGTTGCACACTTTTGACCAAAATTATAATACCCTCTGCAAGGGTATAAAAAAACTCGGCAGCGTAATTTATATACAGAACAAGAAAGGAAAGCTAACTTCGGGCGGAGCCGAAGGTGATATACCCTTGCAGAATATTCTGTAAATAAAATTCTCCAAAATTTGTCATATAATGCATTCTAAATACTCATAAAAATTCCAACTTCCTAACTTTAAAAACACCAAAGTTATGGCATTTTCAATCGTTCAGTTATATGGCAGCTATAGAATGTAGTCGCCCGATGCCTATAAAATTTGGTAGGTCGGATTGACTGGCCAAATACAAAACTCATAGAAAATCCCAACTTCCTATTCTGTGATTATTCTGTAAATAATATTCTCCAAAATTATTCATATAATGCATTCTAAATACTCATAAAAATTCCAACTTCCTAACTTTAAAAACACCAAAGTTATGGCATTTTCAATCGTTCAGTTATATGGCAGCTATAGAATATAGTCGCCCGATGCCTATAAAATTTGGTAGGTCGGATTGACTGGCCAAATACAAAACTCATAGAAAATCCCAACTTCCTAACTTTAAAAAGACCAAAGTTATGGTATTTCCTATCGTTATATGGGAGCTATAGTATATAGTCGGCCGATCCTTATGGAATTTGGTAGGTCGAATTGATTGGCCAAATAAAAAAGCCATAGGAAATCCCAACCTCCTAACTTTACAAACACCAAAGTTATGGCATTTCCTATCGTTCAGTTATATGGCAGCTATAGGATATAGTCGGCCGATCCCGGCCGTTCCGACTTATATACTGCGTGCAAAGGAAAGAAGGGTGTGTGCAAAGTTTCAGTTCGATATCTTTAAAACTGAGAGACTAGTTCGCGTAGAAACAGACAGACGGACATGCTTATATCAACTGAGGAGGTGATCCTGATCAAGAATATATATACTTTATAGGGTCGGAGATGTCTCCTTCACTGCGTTGCACACTTTTGACCAAAATTATAATACCCTCTGCAAGGGTATAAAAAAACTCGGCAGCGTAATTTATATACAGAACAAGAAAGGAAAGCTAACTTCGGGTGGAGCCGAAGGTGATATTCTGTGATTATTCTGTAAATAATATTCTCCAAAATTATTCATATAATGCATTCTAAATACTTATAAAAATTCCAACTTCCTAACTTTAAAAACACCAAAGTTATGGCATTTTCAATCGTTCAGTTATATGGCAGCTATAGAATATAGTCGCCCGATGCCTATAAAATTTGGTAGGTCGGATTGACTGGCCAAATACAAAACTCATAGAAAATCCCAACTTCCTAACTTTAAAAAGACCAAAGTTATGGTATTTCCTATCGTTATATGGGAGCTATAGTATATAGTCGGCCGATCCTTATGGAATTTGGTAGGTCGAATTGATTGGCCAAATAAAAAAGCCATAGGAAATCCCAACCTCCTAACTTTACAAACACCAAAGTTATGGCATTTCCTATCGTTCAGTTATATGGCAGCTATAGGATATAGTCGGCAAATCCCGGCCGTTATATACTGCGTGCAAAGGAAAGAAGGGTGTGTGCAAAGTTTCAGTTCGATATCTTTAAAACTGAGAGACTAGTTCGCGTAGAAACTGACAGACGGACATGCTTATATCAACTGAGGAGGTGATCCTGATCAAGAATATATATACTTTATGGGGTCGGAGATGTCTCCTTCACTGCGTTGCACACTTTTGACCAAAATTATAATACCCTCTGCAAGGGTATAAAAAAACTCGGCAGCGTAATTTATATACAGAACAAGAAAGGAAAGCTAACTTCGGGTGGAGCCGAATTGACTGGCCAAATACAAAACTCATAGAAAATCCCAACTTCCTAACTTTAAAAAGACCAAAGTTATGGTATTTCCTATCGTTATATGGGAGCTATAGGATATAGTCGGCCGATCCTTATAAAATTTGGTAGGTCGAATTGATTGGCCAAATAAAAAAGCCATAGGAAATCCCAACATCCTAACTTTACAAACACCAAAGTTATGGCATTTCATATCGTTCAGTTATATGGCAGCTATAGGATATAGTCATCCGATCCCAGCCGTTCCGACTTATATACTGCGTGCAAAGGAAAGAAGGGTGTGTGCAAAGTTTCAGTTCGATATCTTTAAAACTGAGAGACTAGTTCGCGTAGAAACAGACAGACGGACATGCTTATATCAACTGAGGAGGTGATCCTGATCAAGAATATATATACTTTATAGGGTCGGAGATGTCTCCTTCACTGCGTTGCACACTTTTGACCAAAATTATAATACCCTCTGCAAGGGTATAAAAAAACTCGACAGCGTAATTTATATACAGAACAAGAAAGGAAAGCTAACTTCGGGTGGAGCCGAAGGTGATATTCTGTGATTATTCTGTAAATAATATTCTCCAAAATTATTCATATAATGCATTCTAAATACTCATAAAAATTCCAACTTCCTAACTTTAAAAACACCAAAGTTATGGCATTTTCAATCGTTCAGTTATATGGCAGCTATAGAATATAGTCGCCCGATGCCTATAAAATTTGGTAGGTCGGATTGACTGGCCAAATACAAAACTCATAGAAAATCCCAACTTCCTAACTTTAAAAAGACCAAAGTTATGGTATTTCCTATCGTTATATGGGAGCTATAGTATATAGTCGGCCGATCCTTATGGAATTTGGTAGGTCGAATTGATTGGCCAAATAAAAAAGCCATAGGAAATCCCAACCTCCTAACTTTACAAACACCAAAGTTATGGCATTTCCTATCGTTCAGTTATATGGCAGCTATAGGATATAGTCGGCAAATCCCGGCCGTTATATACTGCGTGCAAAGGAAAGAAGGGTGTGTGCAAAGTTTCAGTTCGATATCTTTAAAACTGAGAGACTAGTTCGCGTAGAAACTGACAGACGGACATGCTTATATCAACTGAGGAGGTGATCCTGATCAAGAATATATATACTTTATAGGGTCGGAGATGTCTCCTTCACTGCGTTGCACACTTTTGACCAAAATTATAATACCCTCTGCAAGGGTATAAAAAAAACTCGGCAGCGTAATTTATATACAGAACAAGAAAGGAAAGCTAACTTCGGGTGGAGCCGAAGGTGATATTCTGTGATTATTCTGTAAATAATATTCTCCAAAATTATTCATATAATGCATTCTAAATACTCATAAAAATTCCAACTTCCTAACTTTAAAAACACCAAAGTTATGGCATTTTCAATCGTTCAGTTATATGGCAGCTATAGAATATAGTCGCCCGATGCCTATAAAATTTGGTAGGTCGGATTGACTGGCCAAATACAAAACTCATAGAAAATCCCAACTTCCTAACTTTAAAAAGACCAAAGTTATGGTATTTCCTATCGTTATATGGGAGCTATAGTATATAGTCGGCCGATCCTTATGGAATTTGGTAGGTCGAATTGATTGGCCAAATAAAAAAGCCATAGGAAATCCCAACCTCCTAACTTTACAAACACCAAAGTTATGGCATTTCCTATCGTTCAGTTATATGGCAGCTATAGGATATAGTCGGCAAATCCCGGCCGTTATATACTGCGTGCAAAGGAAAGAAGGGTGTGTGCAAAGTTTCAGTTCGATATCTTTAAAACTGAGAGACTAGTTCGCGTAGAAACTGACAGACGGACATGCTTATATCAACTGAGGAGGTGATCCTGATCAAGAATATATATACTTTATAGGGTCGGAGATGTCTCCTTCACTGCGTTGCACACTTTTGACCAAAATTATAATACCCTCTGCAAGGGTATAAAAAAACTCGGCAGCGTAATTTATATACAGAACAAGAAAGGAAAGCTAACTTCGGGCGGAGCCGAAGGTGATATACCCTTGCAGAATATTCTGTAAATAAAATTCTCCAAAATTATTCATATAATGCATTCTAAATACTCATAAAAATTCCAACTTCCTAACTTTAAAAACACCAAAGTTATGGCATTTTCAATCGTTCAGTTATATGGCAGCTATAGAATATAGTCGCCCGATGCCTATAAAATTTGGTAGGTCGGATTGACTGGCCAAATACAAAACTCATAGAAAATCCCAACTTCCTAACTTTAAAAAGACCAAAGTTATGGTATTTCCTATCGTTATATGGGAGCTATAGTATATAGTCGGCCGATCCTTATGGAATTTGGTAGGTCGAATTGATTGGCCAAATAAAAAAGCCATAGGAAATCCCAACCTCCTAACTTTACAAACACCAAAGTTATGGCATTTCCTATCGTTCAGTTATATGGCAGCTATAGGATATAGTCGGCAAATCCCGGCCGTTATATACTGCGTGCAAAGGAAAGAAGGGTGTGTGCAAAGTTTCAGTTCGATATCTTTAAAACTGAGAGACTAGTTCGCGTAGAAACTGACAGACGGACATGCTTATATCAACTGAGGAGGTGATCCTGATCAAGAATATATATACTTTATAGGGTCGGAGATGTCTCCTTCACTGCGTTGCACACTTTTGACCAAAATTATAATACCCTCTGCAAGGGTATAAAAAAACTCGGCAGCGTAATTTATATACAGAACAAGAAAGGAAAGCTAACTTCGGGTGGAGCCGAAGGTGATATTCTGTGATTATTCTGTAAATAATATTCTCCAAAATTATTCATATAATGCATTCTAAATACTCATAAAAATTCCAACTTCCTAACTTTAAAAACACCAAAGTTATGGCATTTTCAATCGTTCAGTTATATGGCAGCTATAGAATATAGTCGCCCGATGCCTATAATATTTGGTAGGTCGGATTGACTGGCCAAATACAAAACTCATAGAAAATCCCAACTTCCTAACTTTAAAAAGACCAAAGTTATGGTATTTCCTATCGTTATATGGGAGCTATAGTATATAGTCGGCCGATCCTTATGGAATTTGGTAGGTCGAATTGATTGGCCAAATAAAAAAGCCATAGGAAATCCCAACTTCCTAACTTTACAAACACCAAAGTTATGGCATTTCCTATAGTTCAGTTATATGGCAGCTATAGGATATAGTCGGCCGATCCCGGCCGTTCCGACTTATATACTGCGTGCAGAGGAAAGAAGGGTGTGTGCAAAGTTTCAGTTCGATATCTTTAAAACTGAGAGACTAGTTCGCGTAGAAACAGACAGACGGACATGCTTATATTAACTGAGGAGGTGATCCTGATCAAGAATATATATACTTTATAGGGTCGGAGATGTCTCCTTCACTGCGTTGCACACTTTCGACCAAAATTATAATACCCTCTGCAAGGGTATAAAAAAACTCGACAGCGTAATTTATATACAGAACAAGAAAGGAAAGCTAACTTCGGGTGGAGCCGAAGGTGATATTCTGTGATTATTCTGTAAATAATATTCTCCAAAATTATTCTTATAATGCATTCTAAATACTCATAAAAATTCCAACTTCCTAACTTTAAAAACACCAAAGTTATGGCATTTTCAATCGTTCAGTTATATGGCAGCTATAGAATATAGTCGCCCGATGCCTATAAAATTTGGTAGGTCGGATTGACTGGCCAAATACAAAACTCATAGAAAATCCCAACTTCCTAACTTTAAAAAGACCAAAGTTATGGTATTTCCTATCGTTATATGGGAGCTATAGTATATAGTCGGCCGATCCTTATGAAATTTGGTAGGTCGAATTGATTGGCCAAATAAAAAAGCCATAGGAAATCCCAACTTCCTAACTTTACAAACACCAAAGTTATGGCATTTCCTATCGTTCAGTTATATGGCAGCTATAGGATATAGTCGGCCGATCCCGGCCGTTCCGACTTATATACTGCGTGCAAAGGAAAGAAGGGTGTGTGCAAAGTTTCAGTTCGATATCTTTAAAACTGAGAGACTAGTTCGCGTAGAAACAGACAGACGGACATGCTTATATCAACTGAGGAGGTGATCCTGATCAAGAATATATATACTTTATAGGGTCGGAGATGTCTCCTTCACTGCGTTGCACACTTTTGACCAAAATTATAATACCCTCGCCCCCTCAGTTTATATAAGCATGTCCGTCTGTCTGTTTCTATGCGAACTAGTCTTTCAGTTTTAAAGATATCAAATTGAAACTTTGCACACATCCTTCTTTCCTTTACGTCGAAACGGCCGGGATCGGCCGACTATATCCTATAGCCGCCATATAACTGATTGATCGGAAATGCCATAACTTTGGTGTTTGTAAAGATAGGACGTTTGGATTTTCTTTGGAGTTTGTAAAGTAACGGGTTTTTCTACGGGTTTTATTTTTAACCAACCAATCCGACCTACCAAATTTTATAAGGATCGGCTGACTATATCCTATAGCTGCCTTACAACTGAACGATTGAAAATGCTATCACTTTTGTGGTTTTAAAGTTAGGAAATTGGGATTTTTATGGTATTATAGTAAGAATGCATCATATGAATAATTTTGGAGAATATAATTTACAGAATATTGTGCAAGGGTATATCAACTTCGGCTCCGCCCGAAGTTAGCTTTCCTTTCTTGATGAAATTGATATTGTGGGCAATATGGTTGCCAAGCAGTGTAATTGCCTTTGCAGTTTGCGCAGATAGTTATTCAAGGAAGCGGGTTGCTGCGTTGCTTAAATGTTGGCATGATTTGCACCTAATCGGGTTAGGAATATATTCCCTTAAAAAAATTGTAAGTCACAAGATTTTTCCCATAATGTTTTGGCTTGCCATAGATTGTTTTGAAGGTGAACTAGTTTACGCTGGGTGCGTCCTGAGATTTTAATTTTAGAACAATGTCATTTTCGGTAATGCTTATACGGCGAACGTCAATAGTTTAATTGACTTAGTTGAGTGTGTCGTGAAGCTTTCAAACGACTTCGCATATGCTCTGTAAAGTATTAAATTCTTTTTTAATTTTTGGGCAATTTTTTGGAGTTTACCAGCATTAGAAGTTGTCCATCACAAAGAGTGGATATTGAATTGATTTCTTTACTTATTTACCCCACTACAAGATCTTAGGCAGAGCGATCAGGCCTTATGGTTCTAGAAATCCGCTTTTTATGCGGGAAGATTAACTGGCTTCGTCAGATAGTCAGGATACTCCACACCGATATAATGAAAAAACTTATTGATGCCAGTGGAATGTATATACTATGGATACCTTTTTAATGAGTTGTCTTCGACTTGCTTGCCGGACCACTTGTTATACATTAAAAAACGATGCAGGGACTGCTTGATTACACTCACGGACGAATTGCAAGCACGCGTTCCCAAGAACAAAAAATGCCTTGAAAAAAGATGTGTTTTTGCAGCGAAAGCAGCATCCAGTCAGTATAAGGAAGACATTTCTGAACTGGCTGAGTCTTTCAAGGGTCTTGGCATTGACATCGACGCTACTGTGACCGAGTAACATTGTTAAAGATAACATCTTTAACATTGTTAAAGATAAATTGCGAAACAGAATCGCAACCAAAACCGACGATGCTCTTCTCAGAATAAGATTAACCTTAACAAACAAATGCAATAGCTTTCAACCATCCCCTCAAATGTATAACCTATTCAATAGCGAGGAAGTGTACAAGACCAATTTCTCAAATAAAGTTCTCGAGGTGATCTCTTAAAATTCGATCTCGTTTTGTAGTATCTCTATATATAAAGCTATCAGTAAGAAAACTGGGAACGCACGCAGAGCCAAAACCACTGGTTAACAATATTAATATGCATTTTTATTGCATTATAATAACTTTTAACTGATTTGCTAAGATTTATTGGGGCTCCCCAAGTGGCCCCAATCGCTTCCAATTTCAAAAAAGGTCAATTTTCATTTCAAAAATTCTTGACGCTAAACCGTTTATCCAATCGAATCCGTGTTTTCGCCCAAAAATAGCTTGAAAGCAAACATTTATAAGCTAAAGTCAAGCATGGCAGGGTCATGAACCCTGGCTTGGGCCTCTGTGGCAGTTTCTGGCGGGGCAACCTCGTTTTTATTGACGGGATCATGGATGACCAAGATGTGATTTTAAAGAAAAACCTGCTTCAAACTGCTGAAAAACTGGGCATACGCGATCGATTTCAATTTTACCAGGACAACGATCTTCGGATCGTTGCTGCATTCAGCAGGAATTGTAAAGGCTTGGCTTGTCTGGAACTGCCCTCATGTCGTCATAACGCCAGCACAGTCTCCAGATTTAAGTGTGATCGAAAATATATAGGAAATATTGGACATCGCTATAAGGAAGAGGAAGATATCGAACAAAAACGACATGAAAAGTGTTCTTATGGAAGAATGGCCAAAAATTCCAGTGGAACAGTGATGTATTACTGATTAAAGAGTGATGAATTTTTCACTGATTAGCTCCTAGGACATGCCAATGTTAAATTCATCACTAATTTTTATGAAATTATCAGCAGGAATGATACATCGATTAAAAGGTGATGAACGATACTGCAGGGTATGTTGTATGGTTAGTGCTTGTACCAAACATTAAATGACTACACAAAAAACACTTTTTTTTGCCAACATAACAAGAATTGAACAAACCAAACTTATAAAGTTACGCCTTGGGCATACTAAGCTGTCCCATGCAAGTAGATTCCTTCAACCTCCATCTAACCAATGCCAATTCTGCATACATCAATCAAACATAATTTAAACAAATGCACTTACTTTCAATGAACTTATTATTACTTTATAAAATCAAATGTTAACCTTAAGATTGATGTCTTACCCGCTATGTTTGTTGTAATTTAATTAAACGAAAAATGTATGAAACGTTAATCAGCGTAAGGTCAAATAATACAAAAAAACATTTTGTGCTTTTTTGCCTGACGACACAGCTTTATTTTGTTTTTATATCTAATCGTCGTTCTAATAGCGACAGTTATATTTTGAGTATACACAATTTTTCTCTCATTTGTATTCATGTTTCCTCATACATAGATTTCTTATCAGATCAAAATCTGAAGCACCGTTAGAATAAAAAAGCACGCAAAGTGATGCGCTTCATAGAAAATTGATAAATGTGCAAAGTTGTTCATTTGCGTTTTGAGTGTGACACTGTATTAATTTCAAGGAACAAAGTGACTACATTTGTGTGATCCCCTAAAAAACCGAATTAAAAATTATATTGCGTTACTTTGACAAGTTCCAAGTAAAATAAACGGTAGAAAACAATTAAAATGCCACGTGGAACCGAATTGAGTAAAGAAGAGCAGATTAAAATCAAAACTATGGCTGATTGTGACGTTAAAGTGGGTGTTATTGCTACATCATTAAAAAAGGCATCGAAATACTACATAGAAGTTTCTAAAGTCTCCGCAAAAATATGCTCAGAACAACCGAAAAGGTGCAGTTCGTAAGGTTGATGAGCGCACTAAACGCCACGTTCGAGCTTTGGCAACTGATAAAATGATGAGTTGCGCCCAAATTAAAGCAGAACTGAAGCTGGCAATAACTCGGCAAAGGATGCAGCAAATTTGCCGAAAGGAGTTACATCTCCGATATGAAGCTAAGGCATCAAAATCTAGGTTATTACGGCGCCATAAAATAGCCAGACTTGCCTTTTATGAAAAATATAAATTTTGGGATAGTGAATTCCATAATGTCGTCTTTAGTGATAAGAAAAAATTTATTTTAGACGGCCCAGATGGAAACCAAAAGTATTGGCGAGACCCCAGGCATCCCCGGCTGACTTGCCACAGGTGCAACCATGGTGGTGGCTCTCTTATGGTTTGGGCGGCTTTTAGCTTATTTGGAAAATCGCCAATATGCTTTGTACCAGGTCGCATGAATGCGGAAATATATACGATTCTCTTAGAAAGTAAACTTATACCATTTTCTGAAAAGTTCCTTTGCGAGGATTTTCTGTTTCAACAGGATAACGCTCCTATACATGTTGCACGGTACACAAAGACGTTTGATGAAGTGGCCTGCTATAAGTCCGGACTTAAATCCGATTGAGGATCTTTTGGGTTTCCTATCAGCTAAAGTTTTCGGAGGTGAAAGGCAGTTTGAGACCTTAAAGGACTTAAATGAGGTAATTGTTAAGGAATGGGCAAACATTGATAAGCCTGTCCTGGAGAACTTGGTTAATTCAATGCCTAAACGATTGCAATTAGTGGAGCAACAAAACGGAGACTCTATATCATACTAAACAAAATTAAATCAGTTATATTATAAATGTATATATTCTTATCAACTCAATTTCGCACAATTATCTATTTTCTTTGAACAAAAATTTTAAGTTATATTCTAAATATGAAACAAGGCTTTATTAAATATATTTGACCTACCACCTACAAAAATAAAAATTATATAAAGAAGTAACATGAGGAAGTTAAACAAAAAACAAGAAAGGAAAGCTAACTTCGGGCGGAGCCGAAGTTGAAATACCCTTGCAGAATATTCTGTAAATTATATTCTCCAAAATTATTCATATGATGCATTCTTAACACTCATAAAAATCCCAACTTCCTAACCTTAACAACACCAAGGTTATAGCAATTCCAATAGTTCAGTTATATGGCAGCTATAGAATATAGTCGGCCGATCCTTAATTGAAATTTGGTATGTCGGATTGATTGGCCAAAAATAAAACCGATAGAAAATCGCATCTTCCTAACTTATCAAACACCAAAGTTATGGTATTTCCGATCAATAATTTCTATGGCGGCTATAGGACATAGTCGGCCGATCCTTATGATAGGTAGGTCGAATTGATTGACCAAATAAAAACCCATAGAAAAGCCATACGATTTTTTTGCACACGAATTTTTTGTGCTGGCTTTTCAACTGGCTTTTCGCTCTCTGCCCAAAAGCCAGCGAGAGAGCGCTCAAAAGCCAGCCGCTCTTTGCACGCATACTGCGACAGCCGTCGAATGTATGTTTGCACATATATTCACAAGCGAAGAAATTCGCTGCAGCGCCCTGTCAAAATATACTCTTTATTTTAAAATTATAACATTATTAAAAATACTTATTATGTATTGCCTTTATATTTACTTTATTTACTAATTATTTTAATGTACAAAATTTTTTAGTAATATATCTAAGTATAAAAAAAGCATAATTTATTTCATACATTACTCCACATTGGAATAATTAGGGTATTCAGCATGCGATGTGTGAACGATTTTTAGGAACCTCAGAAATTTTGCGATTGAACAGAATGAATATTTTTATATTTATTGTATTTTAAATGTATGGATTAAATAATATGTGGTATTTATACCCGTTACTCGTAGAGTAAAAGGGTATATTGTATTCGTGCAAAAGTATGTAACAGCTAGAAGGAAGCGTTTCCGACCCTATAAAGTATATATATTCTTGTTCAGGATCACTAGCCGAGTCGATCTAGCCATGTCCGTCTGTCCGTCTGTCCGTCTGTCTGTCCGTCTGTCTGTCCGTATGAACGCTGAGATCTGGAAACTATAAAAGCTAGAAGATTGGCATTTTGCATGCAGATTCTAGGAGTTCCTACGCAGCGCAAGTTTGTTTCAAAAAGGTGCCACGCCCCCTTTAACGCCCACAATCGCTTATATACGATTTTAAAAATTTAAATATTTTGGAAAAGTAAAAATGCAGTTTTATTGTGTTTATCAATACCTATCAAAATGTAGAAGAAATTTTTCAAATCGGACCATTCGTTAAAAAGTTATGCGTGATCAAAGTTTCTATCTCCATCTCCCTCGCACTCCTTTTACCTAAGTAACGGGTATCCGATAGTCGGGGACTATAGCGTTCTCTCTTGTTTTATATTATACGTATTAAATAACATTATATAAAATTATTATCATAATATATGTAAATTACATTTATATAAACATTTGTATATTAACTATTTTAATTATTTAGCAAAGGGGAAACAAAAAACTTATTAAAAATGAATTGTAAGCGACACCAATAAATAAATAATATTTTACTGAAAAATTAAAAAAAAATTGCTCGAAAAAAACATTCTAAAAAATATAACAAAACGCTTTCGACAACTTGCAAAAAAGTTATAAATATGTATGTACGTAATATTAAATCTAAATAGGATATCCTGTAGCTTAGTTTTATATTTAAGCATTCAATTCGTGTTATTATAAATAGTTTAACTTTTTATAAAATAATAATATTAGCTTTAAATATTTATTAGGTATACAAAAAAAACGATGGAAAAATGAAAATGAATATCTGCATATTAAATTAAATTTTTCGTTTTATATATTTAAATTAATTATAAAAACATACCTTTTAACACAAAACATATAAAACTGCTTGAGTAAATAAGAATAAATTTAAGTGCAGGCTGATAATATTAGATATGATGTTATTCGTATTTACTTTAAATATTTTAAGTCATTAGATCAAAATTTAATATATTTGAATAAAAATTAAATTTAATATTTCCATTTTAAAGTTAATAAAAACAGCCATGGATAAAAAATAAAGCGACATATATTTAATTAAATAATCTTTTAATATATTCAATTTAAATAATCTTCGCTTTGTTTTTGTTTAACAATCATAGTATATTCAAATATATTAAACTTTATTGAAATATTTTTAAATTTAATCAAGCAGTTTTATATGTTTTGTATTAAAAGTTATGTTTTTAGCTTTAATTTAAATATGTAAAACGAAACTATGAATTAAATATGCAGATATTAATATTTAAGGTATATAAAAAGTTTTACATCAAGCTTCATTGCCATATATACATACATACATAAATGCAATTTAAATAATCATCCTGTTCAATCATAGAAGTTCTTTTGACACATAATTAGTTTTTTAGTCCAGAAATGATTTCTGGACGAAAATCGTCTTCTCGGACAAATACGCACACATACGCACTTCCTTATTCGTGCAATTCTATTTTTGGATTTTTACGCTCTCAACTTTGTGCGAGCGGAGAGAGCGAAATTTTCGTCGCCACCAAAAAACGAGCTGCATATTGCAAAACCAATGTATGGGCGTTACGCATCTTAGTGATTATATTGGTCTTTGGTTCAACTGACCCATAGAGTAAGAAACTATATAGAGGTTTCATTTGCTCTGCCCGCGCTCTCGAGTGACTTTGCCAGTGATGCCACGTAGGGGAAAAACGGAAAAAAAGAGAGTTTTTCATTTGTTCGAATCGAGCTTGAATCCATGCCCATGGTGAATTCTTATTGCTCCACTGTTCGCTCTTATTACTAAGGATAGGGGCGAAAACTCCCCATACTATTGCTTGTGCTTCGCACATGTTAGAAGGGGTGAGAAACCGAAGTTAGAAGAAGTTAGCTTCGAACATGGCTCTCAGCAGAGCTTTGGCAGAGGCCCGGGCAGAGCAAATGAAACCTCTATATAATTTCTTACTCTATGACTGACCATAACTTCGGAAGTTTTACTCGGATCAATATAAAATTTTAGCGCAATATTCTTCAAATGTTGTGCACTCAGGAAAAAAATTTTAGTAAACGACAAAAACAAATAAATACCTTACCCCCTTAGTAAAAACAATAATGTGTAGTTCGAATGCGAATCCCCCAAAGCCGACGGAAGAGTGCTGGACCCTATAGCGTGCCGCCGCAATTGCGGATTCTCCGATTTCATCCACCGCATTCAGTCGGTACAGGCTACACAGTTTACTTAATCTAGAAGATAAACCAAGAACTTGAGCTTTGTGAGCACGCGTTTTCTTTGTGGTACTCTAGCCATAGAGTAAGAAACTATATAGCGGTTTCATTTGCTCTGCCCGCGCTCTCGAGTGACTTTGCCAGTGATGCCACGTAGGGGAAAAACTGAAAAAAAGAGAGTTTTTCATTTGTTCGAATCGAGCTTGAATCCATGCCCATAGTGAATTCTTATTGCTGCACTGCTCGCTCTTATTCCCAAGGATAGGTGCGAGAACTCCCCATACTATTGCTTGTGCTTCGCACATGTTAGAAGTGGTGAGAAACCGAAGTTGGAAGAAGTTAGCTTCGAACTTAGCTCTCAGCAGAGCTTTGGCAGAGGCCCGGGCAGAGCAAATGAAACCTCTATACAGTTTCTTACTCTATGCTCTAGCGTTTAAAGCTAATCTTATTGCCTTGGTCATAGAGTAAGAAATTATATAGAGGTTTCATTTGCTCTGCCCGGGCCTCTGCCAAAGCTCTGCTGAGAGCCATGTTCGAAGCTAACTTCTTCTAACTTCGGTTTCTCACCCCTTCTAACATGTGCGAAGCACAAGCAATAGTATGGGGAGTTTTCGCCCCTATCCTTAGGAATAAGAGCGAACAGTGGAGCAATAAGAACTCACCATGGGCATGGATTCAAGCTCGATTCGAACAAATGAAAAACTCTCTTTTTTTCCGTTTTTCCCCTACGTGGCATCACTGGCAAAGTCACTCGAGAGCGCGGGCAGAGCAAATGAAACCTCTATATAGTTTCTTACTCTATGCCTTGGTCAACTGTGCTCTTGGTAATTTGGACAGCTTGCGGCCTTTTTTATAGTCTTTTTACAGCTATTGCGGAAGCGCGTACAGTTAGTTAAATCAGTTATATACTTTGGGAGAGAAAGTTGTGTAGTAGTATGTAAATTTGAGAGGAAGTGATCACTCCCATGATAATTTTTTGATATAGACAGCTTTAACTAATGAGATATCGATTTGGATGAACGTATTGTGAGTGGACTCGGTGTTTTGGGGTAGATTATGGTATATTTTATTTATTAGATTCCGAAGAGGAATTGTAAGTTTTGATGATGTGTGAGGAGATTGATCCGTAAATTATAACTTCAGTAAGATATTGTAGAGTCATCAATTAAATTTGCGATAAAGGTTTTTGCTTTAAATTGAATAGCGTGAATTCATTATTGTCTTTGTTCAATGGTAAGGTCTGTGTCTTTGTGTAAGGCTTCGGTAAAAGAGAAGGTTGTGGGCGACATGGAGATAAGGATGATTTTAAAGGTTGTATTTGGGGAGGTCGGTAGTGGTATTGTTAAGTTGCTCGTGAGTTATCGCAGTCGCGGAATTCAGATAAGCGAAGGCCAAAGTGAACTTCACAAAAGAAGCATTTTTGGGTTATTTTTTACTAAGACATTTTTTTATACCTTTGCAGAGGGTATTATAATTTTGGTCAAAAGTGTGCAACGTAGTGAAGGACACATCTCCGACCCTATAAAGTATATATATTATTGATCAGGATCGCCTCCTCAGTTTATATAAGCATGTCCGTCTGTCTGTCCTTTCCTTCATTCCTTCTTTCCTTTGCACGCAGTATATAAGTCGGAATGACCGGGATCGGCCGACTATATCCTATAGTCGCCATATAACTGATTGATCGGAAATGCCATAACTTTGGTGTTTGTAAAGATAGGACGTTTGGATTTTCTTTGGAGTTTGTAAAGTAAGGAATATGGGATTTTCTACGGGTTTTATTTTTAACCAATCAATCCGACCTACCAAATTTTATAAGGATCGGCTGACTATATCCTATAGCTGCCATATAACTGAATGATTGAAAATGCTATAACTTTGGTGGTTTTAATGTTAGGAAGTTGGGATTTTTTATGGTATTATTGTAAGAATGCATCATATGAATAAATTTGGAGAATATAATTTACAGAATATTGTGCAAGGGTATATCAACTTCGGCTCCGCCCGAAGTTAGCTTTCCTTTCTTGATGAAATTGATATTGTGGGCATGATGGTTGCGAAGCAGTGTAATTGCCTTTGCAGTTTGCGCAGATAGTTACTCAAGGCAGCGGGTTGCTGCGTTGCTTAAATGTTGGCATGATTTGCACCTAATCGGGTTAGGAATATATTCCCTTAAAAAAATTGTAAGTCACAAGATTTTTCCCATAATGTTTTGGCTTGCCATCGATTATTTTGAAGGTGAACTAGTTTACGCTGGGTGCGTCCTGAGATTTTAATTTTAGAACAATGTCATTTTCGGTAATGCTTATACGGCGAACGTCAATAGTTTAATTGACTTAGTTGAGTGTGTCGTGAAGCTTTCAAACGACTTCGCATATGCTCTGTAAAGTATTAAATTCTTTTTTAATTTTTGGGCAATTTTTTGGAGTTTACCAGCATTAGAAGTTGTCCATCACAAAGAGTGGATATTGAATTGATTTCTTTACTTATTTACCCCACTACAAGAGCCTAGGCAGAGCGATCAGGCCTTATGGTTCTAGAAATCCGCTTTTTATGCGGGAAGATTAACTGGCTTCGTCAGATAGTCAGGATACTCCACACCGATATAATGAAAAAACTTCTTGATGCCAGTGGAATGTATATACTATACTACTATGGATACCTTTTTGAGTTGTCTTCGACTTGCTTGCCGGACCACTTGTTATACATTAAAAAACGATGCAGGGACTGCTTGATTACACTCACGGACGAATTGCAAGCACGCGTTCCCAAGAACAAAAAATGCCTTGAAAAAAGATGTGTTTTTGCACCGAAAGCAGCATCCAGTCAGTATAAGGAAGACATTTCTGAACTGGCTGAGTCTTTCAAGGGTCTTGGCATTGACATCGACGCTACTGTGACCGAGTACAATTTGTTGCATCGCGTCGAAACAAAAGCAACGTCCTCAGATGAATATTGGGTTACAATCGACGAACAAACCAATGCTGGTAATAAAAAAATTTTTGGCAATGTATCAAAATTAGTAATGTCCCTTCTGTGCTGCCATTTTCAAATGCATCTGTTGAACGAGCATTTTCGATTTTTAACATTGTTAAAGATAAATTGCGAAACAGAATCGCAACCAAAACCGACGATGCTCTTCTCAGAATAAGATTAACCTTAACAAACAAATGCAATAGCTTTCAACCATCCCCTCAAATGTATAACCTATTCAATAGCGAGGAAGTGTACAAGACCAATTTCTCAAATAAAGTTCTCGAGGTGATCTCTTAAAATTCGATCTCGTTTTGTAGTATCTCTATATATAAAGCTATCAGTAAGAAAACTGGGAACGCACGCAGAGCCAAAACCACTGGTTAACAATATTAATATGCATTTTTATTGCATTATAATAACTTTTAACTGATTTGCTAAGATTTATTGGGGCTCCCCAAGTGGCCCCAATCGCTTCCAATTTCAAAAAAGGTCAATTTTCATTTCAAAAATTCTTGACGCTAAACCGTTTATCCAATCGAATCCGTGTTTTCGCCCAAAAATAGCTTGAAAGCAAACACTCATAAGCTAAAGTCAAGCATGGCAGGGTTCATGTTATGGTTTGGGCCTCTATGGCAGTTTCTGGCAGGGCAACCTCGTTTTTATTGACGGGATCATGGATGACCAAGATGTGATTTTAAAGAAAAACCTGCTTCAAACTACTGAAAAACTGGGCATACGCGATCGATTTCAATTTTACCAGGACAACGATCCGAAGCATTCAGCAGGAATTGTAAAGGCTTGGCTTGTCTGGAACTGCCCTCATGTCGTCATAACGCCAGCACAGTCTCCAGATTTAAATGTGATCGAAAATTTATAGGAAATATTGGACATCGCTATAAGGAAGAGGAAGATTTCGAACAGAAACGACATGAAAAGTGTTCTTATGAAAGAATGGCCAAAAATTCCAGTGGAAACCACTAAAAAGTTAGTTTCTTTCATGGGAAATCGTCTCGAAGCTATCCTGAACCAGAAAGGAGGACATACAAAGTATTAGCTTTTAAATTGCAAATAATAAGTTAAGTAGAATGAACTGCACGAAATAAGCTGCGGCATGAAAAAAGCCTGTACATTTCGTTTTTATTTAATTATCCTTTTGTTTTTATGATTAAGAAAATCGTTTTCGTTTAATAAACATGTTAATATTCCCTATTAAAATACTGCATTTAAATTTTTCTGTTATCTTTCTTAATTTAGCAGGAATAACGACTTGAACTTTTTTTAGGTAACTGCACGAAATAAGCTGCGTGCGAGCCACTGTATTTCTTATAGTCTCGGACGAGAAGTTAATGAAAGTGGAAAGCAATTTAATTTTGAAAACGAAAAAATATGTACATTTTTTATACCCTTGCAGAGGGTATTATAATTTTGGTCAAAAGTGTGCAACGCAGTGAAGGAGACATCTCCGACCCTATAAAGTATATATATTCTTGATCAGGATCACCTCCTGAGTTGATATAAGCATGTCCGTCTGTCCGTCTGTCCGTCTGTCTGTCCGTCTGTCTGTTTCTACGCGAACTAGTCTCTCAGTTTTAAAGATATCGAATTGAAACTTTGCACACACCCTTCTTTCCTTTGCACGCAGTATATAAGTCGGAACGGCCGGGATCGGCCGACTATATCCTATAGCTGCCATATAACTGAACGATAGGAAATGCCATAACTCTGGTGTTTGTAAAGTTAGGAAGTTGGGGTTTTCTATGGCTTTTTTATTTGGCGAATCAATCCGACCTACCAAATTTTATAGGGATCGGCCGACTATATCCTATAGCTGCCATATAACTGAACGATAGGAAATGCCATAACTCTGGTGTTTGTAAAGTTAGGAAGTTGGGATTTTCTATGGCTTTTTTATTTGGCCAATCAATCCGACCTACCAAATTTTATAGGGATCGGCCGACTATATCCTATAGCTGCCATATAACTGAACGATTGAAAATGCCATAACTTTGGTGTTTTTAAAGTTAGGAAGTTGGGATTTTTATGAGTATTTAGAATGCATTATATGAATAATTTTGGAGAATATTATTTACAGAATATTCTGCAAGGGTATATCAACTTCGGCTCCGCCCGAAGTTAGCTTTCCTTTCTTGTTTATTGCTTAAACTGTACATATACGGCTAATACATTCATTTTCATTTGTTCAGCAAAAGCACATGGTGTGGGTTCTGGGCCAATAAAAATTGAGTCGGACCTTTACCAACGTTTTGACAGCCGAAATGATAAGGAACTTGTTGGAATATGACATTACTTCATACGATGAGAATATCGTATATGCAAAAGTATTCTGCTCACTACCGTAACTGGTTACACTAATATCTCTCTTACTTATTCCGTATAATTCGATGTGGCAAGACCTGGATTAAGGAACTTAAAAATACCATAAAGTAAGAAACTATATAGAGATTTCATTTGCTCTGCCCGCGCTTTTGAGTGACTTTGCCAGTGACGCCACGAAGGGGAAAAACGGAAAATAAAAGAGAGTTTTTCATTTGTTCGAATCGAGCTTGAATTCATGCCCATGGTGAATTCTTATTGCTGCACTGCTCGCTCTTATTCCTAAGGATAGGTGCGAAAACTCCCCATACTATTGCTTGTGCTTCGCACATGTTAGAAGTGGTGAGAAACCGAAGTTAGAAGAAGTTAGCTTCGAACATGGCTCTCAGCAGAGCTTTGGCATAGGCCCGTGCAGAGCAAATGAAACCTCATTTGCTCTGCCCGCGCTCTCGAGAGACTTTGCCAGTGATGCCACGTAGGGGAAAAGCGGAAAAAAAGAGAGTTTTTCATTTGTTCGAATCGAGCTTGAATCCATGCCCATGGTGAATTCTTATTGCTGCACTGCTCGATCTTATTCCTAAGGATAGGTGCGAAAACTCCCCATACTATTGTTTGAGCTTCGCACATGTTAGAAGTGGTGAGAAATCAAAGTGAGAAGATGTTAGCTTCGAACATGGCTCTCAGCAGAGCTTTGGCAGAGGACCGAGCAGAGCAAATGAAACCTCTATATAGTTTCTTACTCTATGTCTATGGCATAGAGTAAGAAACTATATAGAGGTTTCATTTGCTCTGCCCGCGCTCTCGAGTGACTTTGCCAGTGATGCCACGTAGGGGAAAAACGGAAAAAAGAGAGTTTTTCATTTGTTCGAATCGAGCTTGAATCCATGCCCATGGTGAATTCTTATTGCTCCACTGTTCGCTCTTATTCCTAAGGATAGGGGCGAAAACTCCCCATACTATTGCTTGTGCTTCGCACATGTTAGAAGGGGTGAGAAACCGAAGTTAGAAGAAGTTAGCTTCGAACATGGCTCTCAGCAGAGCTTTGGCAGAGGCCCGGGCAGAGCAAATGAAACCTCTATATAATTTCTTACTCTATGTCTATGGAGCACATATTACACGCTATAAGAAGACCGGATGACTACAAGAGGTAAAGCATAGAATGTGGATTCTAAGAAGTACTAAGACGCTTGCTGGATTCTAAGAAGATATGAGACGCTTGCAGAGTATCACACACACACATACATACGTTGTGTAATTTATTATAGAACTACAACTAAGATGGCAACCACCAAAAGAAAAGGTTGAATTCATTCCAAAATTTCTTTCAAAGTTTGATAAGTAAGTTTTTATTAATGATTGTTTTTCTTTTATTAACATTTTACCATTTTAGATGCCATCGGACATGTTGAGACGCGTGAGCTGGAGAAGGCCCTCACAAAATTGATGAGGTGCATAAAAAACCTTCACGTAGTGAAGAAAAAGGTGCCTAAAAGAGATGAGACCCCCGGCACATTCAACGACCCCGGCACATCCAACGATCCCAGCACTTTCAACGACCCCAGCACATCCAACGGCCCCTGCACATCCAACGATCCCAGCACTTCCAACGACCCCAGCACATCCAACGGCCCCTGCACATCCAAAATCCCCAAATCCCTCGAGACCCCTTAAATAGGAAAAAATTAGTTATATGTAATGAAATAAATGTAATGTTATAATAATAAATAATGTAATAAAATAAAAAGAAATTTACATGAAAATTTACAGATGAAAATTTGATGAATTACTGATGAAAAGGCAATGAATTCATCACTCTTTAATCAGTTTCATCACATTTTTATAACTATTTCATCGCGTTTTCATCAGTAAATGCTGATTAAAGAGTGATGAATTTTTCACTGATTAACCCCTAGGACATGCCAATGTTAAATTCATCACTAATTTGTATGAAATTATGAGCAGTGATGATACATCGATTAAAAGGTGATGAACGATACTGCAGGGTATGTTGTATGGTTAGTGCTTGTACCAAACATTAAATGACTGCCAACTCAATACTGCCCACTACACAAAAAACACTTCTTTTTGCCAACATAACAAGAATTGAACAAACCAAACTTATAAATTTACGCCTTGGGCATACTAAGCTGTCCCATGCAAGTAGATTCCTTCAACCTCCATCTAACCCATGCCAATTCTGCAAAAAACTGGATACATCAACCAAACATAATTTAAACAAATGCACTTACTTTCAATGAATTAGACCCTCAACCCCGAACTCCGATCCCCTCCCTCTCTTATCCAATCCAAAACCGGAAAACCTACTTATGCTTTTTACTTTTCTAAAAAAATGCCAACTTACTTAATCGCCTGTCACCTATTATGAAAATATAATTATTATACCTATTATTACTTTATAAAATCAAATGTTAACCTTTAGATTGATGTCTTACGCGCTATATTTATTGTAATTAAAAGTTAAATTCTTAACGTTCTAACGTTCTCTTAATAAGACGAAAAATGTATGAAACGTTAATCAGCGTAAGGTCAAATAATACGAAAAAAACATTTTGTGATTTTTTTCCTGACGACACAGCTTAAATGTATTTACCTTACGAATGGTACATTAAAGTATGATATTAGAAGAATGAAATTTACAGAGAAATGTTAAAAAATATGGCAATGGTAGCAATTGTCCGGACGTGTCTCGAAAAAAATTTTAATTTCTGAATTTTTTCGAAGACTGTAAAGTAAAAAACACAATTTCTTGGGAAAAAATCGGCTAATTTGTCATTGTTAAATCAAAATTATGAACAAACAAGAAAAGAAAGCTAACTTCGGGCGGAGCCGAAGTTTAAATACCCTTGCAGAATATATATATTCTCCAAAATTATTCATATGATGCCTTCTTAACACTCATAAAAATCCCAACTTCCTAACTTTAAAAACACCAAAGTTCTGTCAATTCCAATAGTTCAGTTATATGGCAGCGATAGAATATAGTCGGTCGATCCTTATGAAATTTGGTAGGTCGGAATAATTGGCCAAATATAAAACCCATAGAAAATCCCAACTTCCTATGCCATAACTTTGGTGTTTGTTAAGTTAGGAAGTTGGGATTTTCTGTGGGTTTTATATTTGGCCAATCAATCCGACCTAAAAAATTTCATAAGAATCAGACGACTATATCCTATAGTCGCCATATAACTGATTGATCGGAAATGCCATAACATTGATGTTTGTTAAGTTAGGAAGTTGAAATTTCCTGTGGGTTTTGTTTTTTGCCAATCAATCCGACCTACCAAATTTCATCGGCCGACTATATCCCATTGCCGCCATATAACTTTGGAAATTCCACAACTTTGGTGTTTTTAAAGTTAGGCAGTTGGGATATTAAGAATTCATCATATGAATAATTTTGGAGAATATAATTATCAGAATATTCTGCAAGGGTATATCAACTTCGGCTCCGCCCGAAGTTAGCTTTCCTTTCTTGTTTTTATTTAATTTGAACCTATAACTATTCAAGAATGTTCCTTTAAAATTTCAAGTGCACATTTCAAAAACTTTTGAAGATATAGCCGATTTATGGTGGAAGCTTCTCAAAACTTTAAACGCGTATTTCTCGAAACAGTATTTTTACGACTGGCGCATAAGGTGGCTAAAAAACTATTAATCCAAACGGTTCTAAATTTTAATACGATATTCTATACATATATACAGTGGGGAGCAAAGGTGGTTCCACGATCAACATTTGCATGTTTGAGCGCGCATAAAAAATAAACGAAGTAAATGACAAAAACTTTTTTTCCTGAATATCTAGTTTATTTATATAAATTATGCGTAAATAACAAAATAGTATCATAGGCAATGGGATAGTTATAATTTAAAAACAAAAAAAAAACGGCGTGTACTCAGTTTGCACTATTCATGAAAAAATAAAAGAAATGTGAATGCATTTCCATAGCATAGAGTAAGAAACTATATCATAGAGTAAGAAACTATATAGAGGTTTCATTTGCTCTGCCCGGGCCTCTGCCAAAGCTCTGCTGAGAGCCATGTTCGAAGCTAACATCTTCTAACCTGGGTTTCTCACCACTTCTAACAAGTGCGAAGCACAAGCAATAGTATGAGGAGTTTTCACACCTATCCTTAGGAATAAGAGCGAGCAGTGCAGCAATAAGAATTCACCATGGGCATGGATTCAAGCTCGATTCGAACAAATGAAAAACTCTCTTTTTTTCCGTTTTTCCCCTACGTGGCATCACTGGCAAAGTCACTCGAGAGCGCGGGCAGAGCAAATGAAACCTCTATATAGTTCCTTACTCTATGACTATATAGAGGTTTCATTTGCTCTGCCAAAGCTTTGCTGAGAGCCATGTTCGAAGCTAACTTCTTCTAACTTCGGTTTCTCACCACTTCTAACATGTGCGAAGCACAAGCAATAGTATGGGGAGTTTTCGCACCTATCCTTAGGAATAAGAGCGAGTAGTGCAGCAATAAGAATTCACCATGGGCATGGATTCAAGCTCGATTCGAACAAATGAAAAACTCTCTTTTTTTCCGTTTTTCCCCTTCGTAGCATCACTGCAAAGTCACTCGAGAGCGCGGGCAGAGCAAATGAAATCTCTAGTTTCTTACTCTATGATATTTCGTCTGCAAAACAGAAAAATAACGATTTGCTTGCTTATGCGTGTGAGTGTAAGCCAATACATACGCAAAAGACATTTTGCCTCTCTCAACACGGAACAACGAGAACAAATCAGTATAGAAATAAACGGTTGCATTCAAGAACCCATAAATCGGTTGCTCTCTCAGTTTTTTCGTAAAGAGTCAGGAGAAGACACTTACACTCGCCCGCATATCTCTGCATACACCCCAAAAAAATTTCAAAATCTAACTTTAAACCCTAGCTGTTCGGCCATTTATGCATATATTCACCCCATTCTTCTTTAAAACATAATTATAATTTATTTGCAGACAACGAGAAACGGATAGTGCAAAACTGTGTACATGCCGTTTTTTTGTTTTTGAATGATAACTATTCCATTGCCTCTGATACTATTTTGCTATTTACGCATAATTGATATAAATAAACTAGATATTCAAGAAAAATAAAGTTTTTGTTATTTACTTCATTGGTTTATTTTTTATGCGCGCTCGAACACGAAAATGTTGATCGTGGAATCACTTTTGCTCCCACTGCAGCTTTGGCATGAACTAGGATTAATCAAATCGGTAAAGATCTTCTTTACTTTGCAAATTGTTTTGTGGATAAAAAAAAGAGGATATTTTCAAAAAAAAAATCAAAGTCCGACATATGTATTGTTTTTTTTTATAAAAAAAAAATTTTTCTTTTTTCAACCAAAAAAAAAATTCTTTCCCTTTTTTCCTTTAAAATTTTTGGTTTCAAATGTTTCAGTGAGCTGAAATCCATTGCGCCGCCGAAAAGAAGCGCTTTTATTCAATGACAAAAAACAAAAACACAAACAAAATCGCTAGCCCATTAAAAATCGTGAAAATTTGAAATCCTCTTAAAGGGGTATGGTTAAATTTGCTACAAAATCTGACATTTTACGTCAAGTTTTAATTCAATTCCTGTTTCCCATGTGATAAAACAACTTTTAAACAATATGTGTCCAAATCTAAAAATAGTTATTTGTTGTTTTAAAAATAGTACATGTTTCTAAAACAAAGAAAACAAGAAAGGAAAGATAACTTCGGGCGGAGCTGAAGTTGAAATACCCTTGCAGAATATTCTGTAAATTATATTCTCAAAAATTATTCATATGATGCATTCTCAACACTCATAAAAATCTTATGACAAAATTAACATATCTTCATTGTTTTTAACATATTTGAAAATAGTGGCAATTTAACTACAGTTTCAGTTTTTATTTTAAATTTCACAAAAATCAGTCTTTTATTTTACATACACTCATACCAAAATTAACCCTAAAAACAAGGAATTCGCCTTATTTTTGACCTCAAAGGCATCGCACCTTAAATTTTAGGGTAACATTTTCCAAAATTAAGGGCGTTCCTTTCTAAAATCTAAGGGCCCTAAAAACAAGGAAAACTTTTCTAAAAAATAGAAAAATAATTCTTAAAAGTAGGGCACAAAAATTAGAAAAAATGTGCCTACATTCCATCATGATGCAATTTTTCATTCAGGATTTATGGACTTATGTAACGTATATTTAGAAAAGTCACAAAGTTTGTATTAGTATTGCACCAATAAAATTGCCAATATCGATTTCAGCTGTTATTCCTGTAGGGAAAGAGAGAGAGAAATTAGTACAATTATGATTTATTTCAGTTCTTTTACAAGTAAAATCCGATAAGTATCTTATCTGAAAAAACTTATAATTTTATTCGTCCGTCGGTGGGATTCAAACCCAGGTCTCCCGCGCGTGAGTCCAAAGAAATTGAATGGAGCCACGGTCGCGCGCGAAGAACGCACGGCAAACCAAAGACTATATGATAGGGCGTTTGCGAAGAGTATTAATTTTAAAAAGTTTTTAGAACTCATTAAGTCGCAACTGTGAATGTCGAAATATTTAAAATAAATTTTCTAAGATGATATTTCATATTTCGAAAAATATTTAAATTACTTTTTAATAAAGGGTATAACTTTTATAGTAAAAAGGAAAAAAGAAAGATGTCGGCAGCTAAAATTGAGTGTCTCGACTTATGTGTCAGACTAACCGGTTGTGTTTATTTCAGAGCTCCCGTATTTAAACAAAAAAAAAAAAAAAGTTTTATACAAAATTCTGTTTTTCTGAGTCTTTACGATTTTTCTTTTGACTTTCTTAACAAAACATTTGCCGGCCTTGCCTTCGGTTGGCAGGCCGGCTGCTGCGGTTAACTTTCTTTTTCTTTGTTTTTTTAGTTCATTACGCAAGTACAATGTCAGATGCTGGTGCAGTTCTTAAAAAAGATGTCTTCCAATTTCAAGCCATCTCGACGAAAGTTTGTCGGGAAACCAATTATGACTCTCATGTGACTAAGCACTCGGTCTTTGCTAAGGACCAAGTTACGCGACCACCAGTCAATACAGATGAAGCTGCTAAAGTAGCTGTTATGAATGCCTCTAGGAATGCCAAGGCGACTGCCTTTGATGCCAATAGGTGCCTCTCTGATACTTCTGATGAATTTGATGATTCCAATTATTTAGACACCTCATCTGTCCCGACTATGACCATTTTTACCCCTAAGTGGATTAGTAAAAATGCTGCCGATGATGAACGCTTTACTCAGGTAAATAACCTAAGGAAAAGACGAAATCTTGACATACTCGGAGGTAGTAATATCAACAAATCATCGCTGCCAAACCCTGTTGGCGACCATAAACGTCCTCAAGCTCCATCCTCTGGCATGACCATACAATCACATTCTCCAAGTCAAGAAGGCTCTACCTACTTAGGAAACAACAATAGCTTTGCTATTTTGTCTGACGATGATGATGATACAATGACTTCCACTCATAATAATGAGTCAATCAGCACCTCTAAACTTGGTCATGGATTGTCTGAGCCTGTTGAAGCTAACTTGCATTCGGTGTCCCCACGGAATGCCTCTTCTCAAGCTAAAACCAAGAAACGTGATCCCCGTCCGCCACCCTTCCTTTTGAGGGGAATCACTGATTTTAGGCAACTAATTTCATTACTATCTTCTGTGACCAATGGTTTTCGCCTCAAGACAACTGGTAAATCTTCCTGTAGGATTACTGTGGATGACGGCAATGTTTACCGTGTAGTCCAGAAGCTTTTCAAGGATAATGGAATTCCTGTCAGCACTTTTCAGTTTAAAAATGAACGAGCTTTTCGAGTCGTCATCAAGGGACTTCACGCTTCCACTGAAATAGCCGAAATCACTGCAAAACTGAAAGCTCTGGGACACAACCCTCGGAATGTATTTAACCCCCCTGGTGAAAATGGGAAGGCGAACCGGGATATATTCTTTGTGGAGCTGGAACCAGCTAGAAACAACAAAAATGTGTATGATATCCAGACAATTGACTACCAGGTGGTTAAAGTAGAACCGCAGCTTCAGAGAAAAGGTCCTTTAAGGTGTTTCAGATGTCAAGAATTTGGACATTCTAAAAATTTTTGTTCACTCTTGCCAAAGTGTGCCAGATGCGCTGGTGACCATGAAACAAAAGACAAGGAGCGGTGCTTGGCCATAAATGAGGAACAACTCAAGTGCATTACTGTGGTTCTAATCATAGTGCGTCTTCCCGTCGATGTCCTGCCTATTTAGAGGCTATTGAAAGACGTAAGCCCACTGGTTCTGTAGGGCGTAGACCCTCTGAAAAACGTACTTTTAAGCCTGCCATGCCCCCGGCTCAAAATGCTTGGTTTTCTACGCGTCTTCCTGCATCCTTAAGTCAGACTTCGCCAACGGTAAATTCACATCCAAGTGAAAAGACCTCCTCGATTGAACAACCTTCTCAGGACAGGCTTCTGGAATTTATTAATGGATTAAGGAAGCAACAAGAGGCTGCTGCGATAGCCCAAGCGGCTGCAATTGATAAATTGTTGTTACGCTTTGATCAAATGATGTCAGTAATGACGACCACACTACAAATGTTACAGAGCGTGATTTCTAAGCACGCCAATCTATCAGGGTCAACGCAATGCGATGACTAATTACGGTATAAATATCGTTATTTGGAACGCCAACAACTTAGTTGGCAAATCACTCGAGATTGAGCATCTCCTCCAGGAACGCAACATTGACATTTTATTGATCTCAGAGACACATTTTACCAGCCGTTCATTCTTCCACATTAATGGATATGCTGTTCACTCTGCCAACCACCCTGATGATCGACATCGTGGTGGTGCTGCTGTCATCATCAAATCCTGTTTAGATTATCACCTAAGTGCCACAATATCGGAGCCTCACCTGCAAGCAGTTGCCATAAGTTTGGTCACTGGGTTTGGCAGAATTTCATTTGGTGCTGTCTACTGTCCACCTGGTCACCGCCTTTCTTGGACGACTGAGGAATATCTGCGTCTGTTTGGCTCTGTAGGTAGCCGCTTTCTCATTGGAGGTGATTGGAATGCGCACCACAGTTTCTGGGGGTGCAGGCGATCATGCCCTCGGGGAAACACCCTGATGTCAGTTATTGCTGACTCAAATATGCAGATTTTGGCTACTGGCGGACCCACTCATTTTCCTTGGATCAATGACCACCTCCCGACGGCCATTGATTTTGCTGTGTACAAAGGCATCCCGTGCAACCACCTTACAATCTCAGAGTGTCCGGGACTTTCCTCTGATCATATTCCGCTCCTGATATATTTTTGCGTGGCTGCCTATACGATCGTCACCAAATCCAGGCTTCTTCCCCGGGGCTCGGATCTTAAAAGATTCAGTGCGCAACTTACTGCTCTGACTCAGGAGCAACCTTCTCTTCTTTCTGTGGACGACGTAGATTCCTTTGCTGAGGTCTTAGTTGAACAGATCCATCAAGCTGCCCCTCCTCCTAGAAGCATACCTATTCCTCCTCCATCTTGGGCTTATTCAAAGCCAGAAATTGCTGCCTTGGCCAGAAAAGGTCATGCACTTCGCCGTGTCTGGATGAGGACGAGGCATACCATCGATATGGCAAGGTGAAAGGCTACTGTATCAGAGCTAAGGAAAGTCCTCCGTTCGGCCAAGTCAGAATTTTTTTATAGACAAGCTCAGTGCAATTGATCCTAACCAGAATCACGGATTTGCGCTCTGGAAATGCACCCGCAGCCTTAAAAGACAGCCGCTTCAGAGGTTTTCCCTTAAACGTGGTGATGGGACTTGGGCCCACAGTGATTCCGAGATTGCTGAAGTATTTGCTGATGATCTTGAAAATCGCTTTACTCCATTTGAATTTGCAACAAGCGATGAAGTCCAGACAACAATCTCTAGGCTAGGACTTTCATTTGGTCCTCCTGTTACTGTCCGTCCAGTAGACGAAGATGAAGTACGTGGTCATATAAAGCGACTGGTTACTACTAAAGCTCCTGGCATGGACGCGATTGATGGAAAAGTAGCAAAGGCTCTGCCTAGCTCTGTCATTGCACAGCTCTGTCTCCTCTTTAATGCTTGCCTGGACCTTGGTTATTTCCCATCACCTTGGAAACGAGCATTAGTTACAATGGTGGCAAAAAAGGAAAAGACCCATGTTGCCCGGAATCTTATAGGCCGATTAGTTTGCTGTCCACTTTCTCCAAGATTTTTGAGCGGATCATGCTTGGTAGACTTCTAGCTATTAACGCCTTTGAAGACGCACTTCCGAACCACCAGTTTGGTTTCCGTAGTCGCCATAGTGCTATCGAGCAAGTGCACAGAGTAATTAACCATGTCCTGGGGGCTTTCGAAGACCACAAATACTGCTCAGCCGTTTTTCTCGATGTTCGACAGGCCTTTGACAGGGTTTGGCACGAAGGACTGTTCTACAAGCTAATGCCGCTTTTGCCTGAAAGGCTCTGGAATCTCGTTGTATCGTTTTTAGATAAAAGGGAGTTTGCTGTAGACATTCGAGGACACCGTTCTGGACTTCGCCCAATTCATGCTGGTGTCCCGCAGGGAAGCGTCCTTGGCCCGGTCCTGTATACAATTTACACTTCGGATCTTCCAAACCCAGTTGCTCGTGGTACACTCCTGGCCACATATGCAGATGACACTGCATTTCTTGCAGCTGGTAGCACCACTACTTCTGCGTCCCGACGTGTCCAGACATTCTTAGACGAATTTGAGTGCTGGGCCTCTCGATGGAACATTGCGCTTAATGTTGACAAAACGCAACATGCCACTTTTGCTCTCCGCCCTGGCCGTTCGCGTAGCCTTTACATTGATGGGAATAGGCTCAAGCACGAAGATAAAGTGACGTACCTCGGAGTTACCTTAGACCGTCGCCTTTGTTGGAAGGGACAAATTGATCGAGTTTGTGGATCAGCAAGAACAAAACTTGACAAAATGGACTGGCTCCTTCGTCCAGGCAGCGGCCTATCCCTTGAAGCTAAGGTGCGGCTTTTTAAGGCCATTGTCCTCCCAACCTTAAACTGGGGAATCACTTGCTGGGGCACGGCCTGCGATTCGTCACTAAAAAGGGTGCAAACATGCATTACAAAGGCTCTCAGGAGGATGCTAGGGGTGAAGTGGCACCATTATGTAGAAAACCGAGTTATGTTTCAGGACACGGGAGTGCCGACGGTAACAGAGACGATTTGCAAATCCTCAAGTCGATACCGGGAACGTTTGCTCACACATGCAAACTGTCTGGCAAGACATCTTGCAACACCACTGGGTCGACGGCGTCTCCGCAGACGACACCCGGCAGACTTATGGATTCTTGGCCGTGACAGACACGGTCGCCTTCTGTAATAACACATCTTGATTAACACCTGATTTGCTCAAGAATGGAGCACCCGTTACCCGCTTTTTTTGGGATCATTAGAAATAATTTGTCAATACACGAAAACAAGGTCCATCCTTGTGTGGCGTGTTCAATAAAACTATAAAAAAAGCTAAAATTGAACTTGCGGTGCTTATATTTCTGATGAGACGTTCTAACCCCTAGGCTACTCCGACAGGGTTAGAACAATTTTATGGTCATTTTAGAAAATGATTCCTTTGTTGTAGAAAATATCTTGGTCTGAGGAACTTGTGAGATGGTTCTGAACCGCCTAGCTGGGGCGACCGAGCGGGTCGCAGGTTGCGGATAGCGGACGACCTCACTCGAGGCCAACTGCGAATAAGCTGGCGGTGGAAGTCAAACACGGAATCGTGGACGGAAACCCCAGCAAATAAGCAGTCCCGGACAACCAGCGGGTATCTTGCAACGAGGCAGTACCGACGATACGATTTGTTCAGCCGCATCTAAACAGTTGCTTTACACAAACCCAATATCCCCCACACACCACCTACCCACTTCCTCTCCCAAACAACATCTCACTCCGGGCCGGACTACGGTGTAATTCAGACCGTGCCAAGAGTCAGCCTGGCTGGGGGCCCGGATCAACAACTAGCTCAGTCTCAAACGGTGGGCTCAGGGAGATGGCGACCCCCTGTTCTATCTACCGCCTTACCCGGGTTTCGCGGATCTCTGCCCGGGCGGACCTTTCCCCTTCTCCGCAGCTCGTGGGACCAATTATGGACGCAACAAATAAAAACACAAACAAAAAAACGGAGACGGGAACTCCACAAAAACCCGGCGCTGCAAAGATGAACGATGGTTCCACTGCAAGCACCAGTAGGGCTCAGAAAGGGCCCTATCCCAAACTAGGGATGTCGGGGGACAGAAAGACTGTCGCTAACGCCTCCGCTATGTGCGCATCTGCGCCAAAACCAGCGGTAGGCGTAGCAAAGTCGATCGGGTCACCCGCTGGTGCAAAGAAGTTTACATACGTAGAGAGACGGACTACCGCCCAAACCCTGCGCTCGCATGCCAGAAGCAATGTCGCCACGCCTTCGCCCGAATGGCTAAAGAAGGTAGAGTGGGCAAGGACGGTGTTTCCCAACTATGGGCAAGAGAAGCCCCAGCAAAAAGGTGCTCAGGCGAAGAGGCAACGCTTCATAGAGCTGCCCGGTCCGTCGGCGAAGAGATCGAAGATCCAGCCGTCGGTCTCCTTTGGCGAAATCACCAAAGATTGGGTCCTACTTGGACTTATAGATAGGGGAAATCCGGAGAACAGGATCCTCAGAAAGAATACGCGAGAAGCCCGGTTCAGTGCCTTGCTGTATGGACGCGGGCTGGTACCAGGGCAGTGTAAAAGTGGTGGCCTGCGATAATCAGCGATCAGCTGACCTATATAAACAGGCGGTAGCTCAGCTCGGAGCAGTTTACGTAGGGGCGAACATAGTCGCACTAGATTGGTGTGACGTCCCCAGTAGACCGCGAGCCAGAATTTGGCTCCCAGCAGCAATCGCATCACCGGAGGACATCCTCTATATGTTGCAAGAATGCAACCCACATCTCCCCACAAAAGACTGGAAAGTCGTTAAGGTGGAGGAGCACGTAGGTGACGTGAACCAAGCGATCGTGGTACTAAATAAGGAGTCGGTCGCTCCCATAGAGGCTGCTCGGGGAACGCTCAACTATGGGTTCAGTGCCATACATATCAAGATCTATGAAGGGGACTCTAATTCCTCGGGAAGTCCTGCCGGCAACCCAGCTGAGCAGGTGCTTGCAGAGGAAGTGGAGGCCCCTGGTGTGCCGGAGGACGGCTACTTAACCGACTCGTCGCTGAGCAGAGAGATGCGAGCGATGGGACCGGCAATCGATGAAGTGGACCTGAGCGATTCGGAGGCCGACGTTACTGTGGTGGAGGTTGCAGCTGGGGATGTCGCTAAGACTCCTGCAGATCAACCTACATCACAGTAAAGCAGCGTCCGCTGCTCTTTTGCTTCGCCTGGCCAAAGGCGAAGCCGACGTGGTCTTAGTTCAGGAACCCTGAGTAGCAGGAGGCAGGGTTGCTAGACTAGGAACAAAAGATTACAAGCTTATGCTTGACCCCAAACAAGGTAAAATTCGAACCTGCATTTTAGCCAAACGGCATCTTAGTACATTTCTGCTTCGCAACTACAACAACGGAGACAACACAGCAATAAGCCTAACCCTGGCATCAGATTCACTCATAAGCACAGTCACAAACTGGGCTGTCTCCGACGAGCACTCATTTTCAGATCACAGGTTTATAGAGACAACTTTGTCCCTAGTGTCACCTGCGCCGGTCAGCTTTGCCAACCCCAGGCGGGAAAACTGGAATAAATACAAAGAAATTCTATCGAACTTCCTCCCCAGGGAGCCACCAGAAAGCACTCTTTGCGCTCAGGAGCTAGATAATATAGTAAACAAATTCACAGAAGCATGCAACGCGGCATTCACAGCTGCATGCCCGTTAGGGAAACCAAGAGGTAGGAAAAAACCTCCTTGGTGGACCCAACAATTATCAATCCTCAGAGCCAAATGCAGAAACCTGTTCAACAGAGCGAAAGCTGCAAATGAGGACATAAACTGGCAAAGCTAAAAAAAGGAACTAGCCACATACAAAAAGGCCATCAGAAAAGAGAACAGAACTGCGTGGCAGAACTTCTGCTCGGATATTGAAAAGACAACTGATGCCGCAAGGCTCAGAAAAATACTTTCTAAGACAGCTGTATCCTTGGGCTATCTCCAAAAGGCTGACGGATCATGGTCGGACTCTAGTGAAGATTCCCTAAACCTACTCCTAGACGCTCACTTCCCAGGGAGCCTGCAAACAGGACATCCCCCAGGAAGACACACTGGAGAAGGAAGGAAATACTATCAGACCGTAATATAAACTGGTCCATTCATAGTTTTAAGCCATACAAATCGCCGGGAGCGGACAATATAACACTGGCACATATTCAGCAAGCAGGAGAACTAGCTATAAACTGGCTGAGAAAAATCTTCCAGACCATTCTTGCAGTAGGAGAACTACCTACAGCATGGCGGGAAACGAAAGTCGTTTTCATCCCTAAGGCAGGGAAAGTCACCCATACTGCAGCGAAGGATTTCAGACCGATAAGTCTGACATCATTCCTGCTAAAAATCCTAGAAAGACTGATATGTCTACACATTAGAGACATCATTGACCCGACGCAGATATCAGAGGCGCAACACGCATACACCAAAGGTAAGTCGACCGAATCGGCGCTACACTTGGTAGTAAGCAACATCGAGAAATCACTCAGTATACAAGAATACACCTTGACCTTGACATAGAAGGAGCTTTCAACAACGTGCTCCCCACGGCAATAACAGAATCCCTCACTGAACTAGGGGTTGAGCCACCGCTGGTGGGGCTGATCCACAAATTGCTGATAAGCAGACTGGTCACGGCCACACTAGGGACCTCGACCCAGACTAGATTAGTGAACAGAGGCACTCCGCAAGGAGGTGTACTATCATCCCTCTTATGGAATATCGCGGTAAATAAACTACTGCGGATTTTTGAAGGAGAAGGCTGTAAAATAGTGGCATACGCAGACGATGTCGCTATCATCTTTAATGGTAAGTATCCACAAACGTTATGCGATCTTATGACCGCAAAACTAAAAACACTATCGGAATGGACTACAAAGAACGGACTTGGGGTAAATCCCTAAAAAACGGAACTAGTCCTTTTTACAAATAGATAAAAAATCCCAAAACTTAACCCACCAACTTTAAACAACTGTAATCTCTCTTTTAGCGAGCACGCAAGATACGTGGGGTTGGAATTAGATAAGCGTCTTAAATGGGGCTTAAACAACCTAGAGAGAACCAAGAAAGCGACCATTGCACTTTACTCTTGTAAAAAAGCAATCGGGCTAAGATGGGGTATGTCCCCTAAAATCGTCAATTGGATATACACAGCGGTAGTCAAGCCAATCCTACTATATGGAGTGGTTCTGTGGTGGACCGCTTTACACAAACAATGTATCTTAACTCCCCTTAACAAAGTACAGCGCATGGCGGCTTTGTGTATTAGTGGAGCCCTTCGAACTACCCCAAACGAAGCGCTGAATGCGATCTTGAACCTCCAGAGCCTGGACTTAGCAGGAATGGAAAGGGCGAAATCGCCAGCCATTTGACTAAGGGATACAGGGCAATGGAAAGCCCAACTGTATGGTCACGCCAAAAACGGATCTATGTAAAACCCGTGAATACAATCACACGCCCTTCGAAGCTCTGATCCCAGGCAGGGAAGTATGGGATCGTTGCCGACCGGGCTCAATAGACGCAATCTGTTTATATACAGACGGCTCCAAACTAGACGGACACTTAGGTGGAGGCATATACTCCGAGCAATTAGAGATCAGGCGGTCATTCAGACTTCCTGACCACTGCAGTGTCTTCCAAGCGGAAGTGTATGCTATAATGGAAGCACTTGTCTGTTTAAGGGACTTAAACACCCAGAACAGACACATAAACATATATAGTGATAGCCAAGCGGCTATTAAATCAATCTACTCGACAAATACAAACTCCCGAACAATAGCAGACTGTCGCAAATCTCTCCACGAGATGGCTAGTCAGTTTACTGTCAGCCTTATATGGGTTCCGGGTCACCGGGATATCGTAGGCAACTGTATAGCAGACGAGCTAGCCAGGCAAGGCACCACCATACCTCTCCTTCCAGGAAAGGAGAATGTTGGCATGCCTATGGCTACTTGCAAGCTAATTATTAAAAACCATTTCAGCATATTAGCCAACACTTATTGGCAAAACACACCGCAATGCCGAATCTCTCACCAGACATGGCCTGCGATAAACAATAAGAAAACATCAGAACTACTCAATTTCAGCCGCACTGAGTGCGGCATGCTTATTCGAGTACTCACAGGCCACTGGCTCGTTGGCGCACACGCCAGCAGGCTAAAAGCCCCAAAAAATGATTTTTGTAGAAGCTGCAGGGATGAGGAAGAAGAGGAAACGGTGGAACACCTACTCTGTTCATGCCCAGCCCTATGCAGGCTTAGACTGAAATACTTAGGATATCCTTTCATAAATCACCTGACCGAAATATCGCAGACTAACCTGAAGAGTCTAAGCTCTTTTATTAAATCCTCCGGATGGGGGACTTGCTGATCGACCAACCTACAGGCTGACTCTTAACGGATAGGGGACCGAAGAATAGAGATCATACGGTATCACAATGGACCCACAGAGGTCTAAGTGTACCAGGCTACAGTCTGGCAGCCGTCCTAACCTAACCTAACATAACCCTATAGAAAATATTTCTATATTTTGGGATTAGTTTTAATTTTTTGGAAAATATTTTTATATTTAAGAAAATATTTCTATATTTAAGAAAGTGTTTCTATTTTTTAGGGTTATCGAATTTTAAGGTTAATTTGAGAAAATTTTGCTATTTTTTAATAATTTTTTTAGGGCAGAATTTTAATTTTAAGAAAAAAATTCTAAAAACAAGTACAATTTTTACTAAAATATAGAAATTATTTCTTGGTTTTAAGGCGAGTTTAGATTATGGCGACATTTTCTACATTTGAGAAACACTTTTTTGATTCAAGAAAAGTTTTCTTGTTTTGAGAAAAAAATTATTTGAAAATAGAAATCTCTTCTTGGATTTAGAAAAAATAAAGTTTTATGGCGAATTTCTAAAATTTAGGGTTAATTTTGCTATGAGTGTATGATGCATCCTTAACGCTCATAAAAATCCCAACTTCCTAACTTTAAAATCAGTTATATGGCAGCTATAGGATATAGTCGGCCGATCCCGGCCGTTCCGACTTATATACTGCGTGCAAAGGAAAGAAGGGTGTGTGCAAAGTATCGATATCTTTAAAACTGAGAGACTAGTTCGCGTAGAAACAGACAGACGGACATGTTTATATCAACTCAGGAGGTGATCCTGATCAAGAATATATATACTTTATAGGGTCGTTTTGGACACCGAACAATCAAATATAAAACCCGCTTAACTACGTCCAACTGCCCATAACTTCGGAAGTTTTTCTTGGATCAATCTAAAATTTTAACACAATATTCTTCAAGTGTTGTGCGTTCAGATTTCTATACCCTTACAGTGGGTATTATAATTTTAGTCAAAAATTTGCAACGCAGTGAAGGAAAAAGTTCCGACCCTATAAATTCTTGATCAGCATCACCAGGAGAGTCGATCCAGCCATGTCCGTCTGTCCGTTTCTACGCAAACTAGTCCCTCAGTTTTAAAAGATATCTGCTTGAAACTGTCTCAATTGTTGTCTTTTTATTGCAGGTAGTATATAAGTCGGAACGAGCCAGATCGGGCAACTATATCATTTAGCTCCCATAGGAACAATCGGAAATACAAATTCAAAAAAATTATAACTTTATTGTTTTTAATTATTTTATTTTGTTCTTTGGGACTTGATTTTAATAAAATATTATTGAATTACGGTTCAAATTAAATTTAAATCGGACAACAATATTATATAGCTGCCATTAAAACGATGGCAAAATGCAGAGAAAAATTGACTTATCTTCATTGTTTTTACTAATATAGGCATCAATTTACAATAACTGCAAGGGTATACCGAAGGGTTTGCCTAAGTTTGCTTCCTTTCTTCTTTTAAATGCAACACATAAAATGTTTGAATATCTTTAAAAAATCATCGTTTCAAAGAATTAATAACAATAAATGAGCAAGTCCTTTTTTTATTACATACTATTCTAGCAGCAGGAGAAATCTCTCAGTTTCGTTTCAAAGGTTATCAGAAGAATTATTGGTTGAAATATATAAGAAACAAATGAGCAAGTCCCTTTTTATTATATAGCATACTAGCAGCAGGATCAATCTCCAAATTCTTAAAAACTATGGTAATCTTAAGCATATCAAGGCAAATGCTTAAATAACGAAAGCGACAAAAAAATGTACTGAAGAGAAAATTAAACAATTACCTAGATTTTAGTAGTACAAATATACTTTATCAAAAGATGTTATATATACGTTCAATAATTTGTGACGGAGTAAAAAGACATTGTTAAACCTATAAGATATAAATATTCTTGATCAGCATCACTAGCCGTTGTTCTCGCCATTTCAACTGAAATCTTATTTTTTTGCTGTTATTAATCTAAGCAAAGAGCAAAATAAAAACAAGGATGTTTTAAAAATTTCAATCGGTCTATGGCAGCAAGAATTTTTCACAAAGACTTAAAGTCCTACCTAAACATACCTTTCAAGATAAAATGGTGTATATAGGTAAACATTTTTTATGGCCTTTGACACTCTTTAATGTTATACATGCCACAAAGAGCCTCAAAGCAAAAGTTTTATTAACGTATTTTAAAGTTAATGTTACCCCATACAAGCACAAAGGTATAAAATTGGGTACATTGGGTGGGTTAAGTCCTAATTAATTTTGTTTCAGAAAAAGAAAATCTTTAAGAGCCATACGAAAGAAATAATTTTTATCAATAAATATATTTATATATATATATATGCACAAATGCATATCCACACTTAGTCTTTAAAGATTGTGGGCACGACGATCATTGACTCGCGAACACTTTTAAACATTTTTTGAGAATACCATGGTTGTTTGCCAAAAAGGCTGAGCAACGTGGAAACGAGAGTTTTGGTGTCAAGGGCATTTGCACGGTGCTGATACAGAATAGCCAAAACGCCACTTACTGAGCGAAGACAACTGCCAGACGCGGGAGTACTGCCTCTTTGGGTATTCGACCACGGCTGAGGACTTGGCTGAGATGTAAACGTATCCACTGGGCACGACAGACTGGGCCACCTGAAACATACTGGCACGAGTATGCACGCGAAGTACAATGTTGCCGCAACATTTTTCTTTTGGGAAAGCCCCTGGGAAATAAAAAACGAGAGAGAGCTAAAATCAAAGTCAAGGAATGAGAAAATACACAAGCGAAGGGAAGTTTACCATACCATCCGCCCAAAAAATACACATCTTAAAATCTTCTCCTCCGCTCCGCTCTAACAAAGAAAATAGGCTTTTTGTTCACAAAGACATCTTATTTTTTGTCGCAAAATGTAGTCATTAAAAATATTTGAATGTTGAAAGTACAATCGCCACGTCTTTTCTAATATTTTAAAATGCGGTTTTGTTTTATACCGAAAGTTTTTGTTAATACAGTCAAAGTACCACAATAAGGTGCCTCGATACCCCTTACTGACAAATTCAATTCAAAATAATGATGGTGCCATCAGTGCAGTGCCAACACCAAAACTGCGAACGATCAGCTTATAATAACTTCGCCTCTTCTCTAATAAATGTTTTATGTCCTTCATAAAATTTAATACTTGATACTTGATACTTGAACACAAGTATCAAGCCAGCCTGAATTTTTAATAGTAAACAATATGTAAAAGACTTCGGCAATGTGTTCACATTTTTTTTCAATATTTTGCCAATCACCATAATTATAATAATAAAATTAATTCGTTAATTGTTCATTTTTCTCCTTCGGAAACATACAATTAAAGAGAAAGGAAGCAAACTTCGGCAAGCTGAAGATTTTATACCCTTGCAGTTATTACAAATCGACCACATTTCGATTCCTATGCCTATATTACTAAAAACAATGAAGCTATGTCGATTTTGGGCTACTTAATTAAAACCGTAATTCAATAATATTTAAATAAACCCAAACCAAAGAACACAAAAAAATTCAAAACAACAACCTTTTTTTTTTTAATTTGTTGTCCGATTGTTTTGGACTATCCTGGTTATGCTGATCAAGAATATATATACTTTATTGGGTCAGAAATGGTCCTTTTCTGCGTTGCAAACTTTTGACTGAAATTATAACACCCTTTTGCAAGGGTATAAAAATAAATCGACAATAGATTCAAAACGGAAATTCATCTCTATATACACTCATAGCAAAATTAACCCTAAATTTTAGAAATTCGCCTTAAAACGCCTTCGGAATTCATGAAAATATTTATATTTTCAAGGAATTTTTTTCTCAAAACAAGAAAACTTTTCTTGAATCAAGAAAGTTTCTCATATGTAGAAATTGTCGCCATAAATTAAACTCGCCTTAAATCCAAGAAAGAATTTCTATATTTTAGTAAAAATGACACTTGTTTTTAGAAATTGTTTTCTTAAAATTAGGAATTCTGCCATAAAAAATTATTTACCCTAAAAAATAGAACAATTTTCTCAAATTAACCTAAAAAATTCGATAACCCTAAAAAATAGAAACGCTTTCTTAAATATAGAATGATTTTCTTAATTATAGGAATATTTTCTAAAATATAAAAATGAATTCCAAAATTATCAATAACATAGAAAATATTTTCTAAAATATCACACTATTAGAACTATTAGAACGTCTGACCAGAAATCTTAGCACCACAAGTTTAATTTCAACTTTCGTCGAGCCATACATTTTTCTTTTTTCTCTTTTTTTACTTATGTTATAAACAGACATGAGAAGTAATGCTTAGAACGACTAAAGGTTTTACCATTTATTGAAAAGTAAGTCGAAGTAATAAAATATTTTTTGTCATATGAAATGTCATCTTAGAAAATTTATTTAAAATATTTCGACTTTCACAGTTGCGACTTCACGAGTTCTAAAAAATATTTTAAAATAATATTCTTTGTTAATGCCCCATCATATAGTACTTGGTTTTGCCGTGCATCCATCGCGCGCGACGGTGGCATCATTCGATGTCTGGTTCGAATCCCACCGACTGACGAATAAAATTTATACGTTTTTTCGAATAGATACTTATCGGAGCTTACTTGTAAGAACTGAAATAAATCATAATTGTACACAATTTTCTCTCTCTCTCTCTCTTCCCCCACAGAAATCTAGCTAAAATCGATCTTGACAATTCATTAGTGCAATATTAATAAAAACGTTGTGACTTTTCTGAATGAAATCATATACAGTCATGGAAAAAATAATAGAAACGACAATTTTTATACCCTTGCAAAGGGTATTATAATTTTGGTCAAAAGTGTGCAACGCAGTGAAGGAAACATCTCCGACCCTATAAAGTATATATATTCTTGATCAGGATCACCTCCTGAGTTGCTATAAGCATATCCGTCTGTCTGTTTCTACGCGAACTAGTCTCTCAGTTTTAAAGATATCGAATTGAAACTTTGCACACACCCTTCTTTCCTTTGCACGCAGTATGTATGGGTTCTATATGTTTCTATGGGTTTTATATTTGGCCAATTAATCTGACCTACCAAATTTCGTAAGGATCGGCCGACTATATCTTATAGCTGCCATATAACTGAATAATTGTAATTGTCATAACTTTGGTGTTTTTAAAGTTAGGAAGTTGGGATTTTTATGAGTGTTAAGAATGCATCGTATGAATAATTTTGGAGAATAGAATTTATAGAATATTCTGTAAGGGTATTTCAACTTCGGCTCCGCCCGAAGTTAGCTTTCTTTTCTTGTTATTGTGATGAATTGCCGTAATCGCATTACCCAAACTTAAATCTTATAGAGTACCTTTGGGGTATAATAAAGAAAAGGATTGGTGGGTTTAAGTTCAAAACAAGAGAGAACGCTATAGTCGGGTGCCCCGACTATCAGATACCCGTTACTCAGGTAAAGGGAGTGCGAGGGAGACGGAGATAGAAACTTTGATCACGCATAACTTTTTAACGAATGGTCCGATTCGAAAAATTTCTTCTACATTTCGATAGGTATTGATAAACACAATAAAACTGCATTTTTACTTTTCCGAAATATTTAAATTTTTAAAATCGTATATAAGCGATTGTGGGCGTTAAAGGGGGCGTGGCACCTTTTTGAAACAAACTTGCGCTGCGTAGGAACTCCTAGAATCTGCATGCAAAATGCCAATCTTCTAGCTTTTATAGTTTCCGAGATCTCAGCGTTCATACGGACAGACAGACAGACGGACAGACGGACAGACGGACAGACGGACAGACGGACATGGCTATATCGACTCGGCTAGTGACCCTGATCAAGAATATATATACTTTATGGGGTCGGAAACGCTTCCTTCTACCTGTTACATACTTTTGCACGAATACAATATACCCTTTTACTCTACGAGTAACGGGTATAAATAGAGAAGATTTGTGGAAGAAAGTAAGTTCCGAGTTGTACTCCATTAAACCATCAATTTGTGTCAATTTGGAGGATTCAATGGGACGCCGGTGAACCGAAGTCATTAAAAATTGCAGTAGCACAACAATTTATTAAAGCTATCATCTAAACTAATAGGCTTTGAAGCTACAAAACTGTTTTCCATAGAATTAACTAAGTCGTTTTTATTATTTTTTCCAAGCCTTAAAATTTAAAAATTTTTTTTTAGTTCATTACGTTTTTTGAAAATTATTGTTTTGTTATATTTTGACACATAATTGTATCGACTATCAATAAAAATTATTAAACTAAAAACAAAACCAAAATTGACTAAACAAAAGTTTGAAAAGTACGAAAAAAAATATTCGTTTCTATTATTTTTTTCCATGACTGTACATATAGTAACATACCTACACCCACATATCTACCACATAAACATATTTATATTACGCATTTGTCATACCCAAAATCATCGGATTCCAAGAGTAGCCAATTAATATAAACATCCTCTTGAGTTATAAACAAAAGAAAGAACACCAAATTGTCGGCTCCCACGACTGACCAATTAAAGTAAACATCCTCTTGCGTTATAAACAAATGTCCCCAAATTCCAAAAAGTTTTTATACCCGAATACTTTAAATTGGCAGACGCAGTTCAAACCTAGATCGCTCTCACGCTCAGTGCTCTCATTTTGGAAACTCCCAATTTATCAATAAAGTTCTTTCTCCCAATCGAAGGTTTGATAAACGCCACCGTAGTTTATAAGTTTGAGTTTTAAGTTGAATTTTGTAAGGAGCAGACCTATCTCTCCCAGTTCGCGTTTACACTATTTTGATAAATAAAAATTCGATTTTTTTCAAAGTGCTAAATCTTGAATTTGTTATTGACGCAGCCGGTAGGATATAACTTTCCATACGGTTATATCCTTAAAGAACCCTATCATCGTTCATCCCAGTGCAATTCTAAACCAGCTATCGCAGTGTCGGTTTGTGTCGCTAATATACGAACGGAAACCTCAATTTTTTCAACATGCTATCGAAGCTCAAGTTGCGAGGTTTTTTTTCAACAAATCTTGACCCGTGTGACTGTCAAGTAACTAAAAAAAAATATATAAACAAATTTTTTGCAAAAACCCGTTTTATCGTAAAAGTTAGAGCCTTTGTTCGTAACACAAGGGTTACTAAAAAATAAAACACCTTAGTTCTCCCCCACCAGCGCACTGTGGTTCCGCCAGAGGCCAAAAATCAAAAAAAGTGATAACAACGAATTGAAAAAAATGGAAAGCAAATTTTCTCTAAAATGTTAAAACTTCTTGATGGCAAACCGGTTTTGTCTGGAAATCTAACGGGACTTTATAAAAATAGAATGCAAAACGTGATCATGTGTACATTTTTGCAGCGCATCTCTACTTAGCAAGAATTTTAACAAAACAAAATTGCGCTTCAAAGTGGTCAAACGTTTGACAGAATGATCCGATTTTCATCAGTCAAAATGCATTTTGAAGTTGAAGGTATTTACTTTAAATGTATATATTATGAATTAAATAAATCCAACAAATTTTTTAGTGAAATTAACAAAATCGTTTTAATATTTTTTGTGTATTTTGTGAACGTCTTTTTTATGTTTACCTAAAGTTTTAGTTGTGTTCCCCCCCGATTCCCCCATAGATATTATATTCATTGTATTAATCAGAGTTTTTACTTAATAAAAGTATTTAAGTCAGCTGCAGAAACTTGCAGATGTGTGTGAAACAATCAATAATCTAACGCATCTTTTTATTTCTTCAAGGTCAAACTTGTCCAGCAGAGCCTCTGTGTTTGTTTTGTGTGTTTGTCGTCGTCTTTAATTGTGGTTTACATTGTGTATAAAAACTTAATATTTAAAAATTTTTGTTTTTAACTTTTAATTTCATAGGCAACATAAGTCAGTGTGTGTTCGCACACCTACATATTTATACCCGTTACTCGTAGAGTAAAAGGGTATATTGTATTCGTGCAAAAGTATGTAACAGGTAGAAGGAAGCGTTTCCGACCCTATAAAGTATATATATTCTTGTTCAGGATCACTAGCCGAGTCGATCTAGCCATGTCCGTCTGTCCGTCTGTCCGTCCGTATGAACGCTGAGATCTCGGGAACTATAAAAGCTAGAAGATTGGCATTTTGCATGCAGATTCTAGGAGTTCCTACGCAGCGCAAGTTTGTTTCAAAAAGGTGCCACGCCCCCTTTAACGCCCACAATCGCTTATATACGATTTTAAAAATTTAAATATTTCGGAAAAGTAAAAATGCAGTTTTATTGTGTTTATCAATACCTATCGAAATGTAGAAGAAATTTTTCAAATCGGACCATTCGTTAAAAAGTTATGCGTGGTCAAAGTTTCTAACTCCATCTCCCTCGCACTCCTTTTACCTGAGTAACGGGTATCTGATAGTCGGGGCACCCGACTATAGCGTTCTTTCTTGTTTTAATATATGGTGCTCCAAAAAAGGCACACACGCTGAAAACTTACGGCAAGTAATTGCTGATGTCCAGCAAAATTTAATAAACAATGGCCTTAGAGATGAACTGAATGCGTGTATTCAACCAATTGAGTACATTTGCAAAAATATTGTTGATTTTTGGATGCGTTATAAACGTAAGAAATCTTCTATTTTACAATATGAGTCTGATTGGCTGACTATAACGGAGTCAATTTTATTGAAAAATACAAAAAATGTACGGCAAGAAAATGCGGAAAGTGCTCCACTCGGCCGTAAAAAACTAAATTTTATGGAGTCTTTAACGAGGACTAAGCGTCGGCGTATAGCTCAGCTGGTCGAAATTGATGAGACCGCTGTCTCTGCATTACGCAACGAAAACCAAACCCAAAATGTATTGCCAGCGGATCCCACAGAAGTCATTTCTCTTTTAATGGATACCGGAATGACCAAACACCAATATTTGCTGATTCGGAATTTTGTAAACAGCAAAATATTATTAGATTTTTTTCCTAGCTATAAATGCATTTTAAGCTCTAAAAAAGATAGATATCCTGACAACATATCTGTAGACGAATCCTTCGCAGAAGTCGAACTTCAAAGCTTGTTAAATAACACCGCCTCGAGCATACTTGAGCTTCAATCTAATGTTATTGAAACAATTGCAGATGATTCTGTTGCTCATCTGTTATTAATTGGAAAATGGGGGTTTGATGGAAGTACGGGCCATAGCGAGTACAAGCAAACGTTTTCCAATAATGATGTAGACGACAAAAGTTTATTCGTTACATCTTACGTGCCTCTTCAACTTATTTCAAAAACTGATCGAACTGATCAACTCGTTATTGCAGACCAATTCGATTCCAGTTTAAAAAAGAAACGACCGAAGTATCAAAATCAGAGGAGAAATACTTTAAGGAGAAAATAAATTTTCTAATACCTACAGAACTATGTGTCCAAAAGAGAAAAATATTCGTTGAGCATAGCTTACAATTAACTATGGTAGATGGAAAAGTTTGTAACGCTTTAAGTGAATCGCACTCCACTAAATGTTATATTTGCGAAGCAAAGCCAACGGAGATGAACAATTTGAATGAATGTTTGGACAAAAAGGTATCAACAAAATATTTCGAGTTTGGCTTATCTCCACTGCATGCAAAAATAAGATTCTTTGAATACTTTCTTCACCTTTCTTATAAGTCAGTCATAAAAATGTGGCAGGCCAGAGGGCCCCAACAAAAACAAAAAGTTTTAGAAAGAAAGAGAGAAGTTCAACGGGATTTTCGAGATAAAATGGGCTTAATAGTGGACCAGCCTAGAGATTGTGGCAAAGGAACATCCAACGATGGTAATGTAGCGAGAAAATTTTTTTCGAATCCTCGGTTGTCTGCAGAAATTACAGGCCTTAATGAAAATTTGATTCATCGTTGTTCCACCTTACTGCAAGCTTTGGCATCGGGACACAAAATCAACGTACATAAATTTAATGAATATGCCCTCGATACTGCCAAAGGGTTAATCAAGGAGTATCCCTGGTACTATTTGCCTGCGACGGTTCACAAGGTGCTTATTCACGGATCTGCTGTTATAGAGCACGCAATTGTTTCAATTGGAGGGCTCTCGGAGGAAGCTGCAGAGGCGAACAACAAAGAAATAAAGAAATGCAGACTGTATCATACCCGCAAAATGTCACGAATACTTACAAATACAGACATATTGAATTATTTGGTTTTACGGTCCGACCCATATATTACTGGGCAGAGAAATATTGAAAAAAAGGACAATTTGAAATTATTTCCCTCAGTTAATAGCTTGCTTGAGGAGACATCCTAAAATTTTTGTATAATTTTGAAGTTACAACCATTGTACATTTTTTTTTAGTTTTTAAATGGCTCATAAATTGTTATTGTTTAATTATTTGTTAAATTTTATTATTTGGGGTTCATTGGTTGGCGGATTTTTTCAACTACAAACACTATTTACGAAGCTTGGTAAAACTTTCAGCACTCTAATGCCATTAAAAGCATTTTTGACCGCGCTTCCATACAAGCGGAACCACAGTGCAGTGATAAGAGACAAGGTATACCAATTTTTAATCAAATTCATAATACAAAACTTTTAAAATTGTGGAAAATTTTCAAAACTAAATAAAAAACCAAAAATGGCAGAACCAGTGCTATTATTGTCAGAAAACCATCTAAATCAAGCCCTGAACCAAATCAGGCAAGTGCCAAAATTTGGAGCCAACACGCTCGAACTCAGCCCGTTCATCAGGAGGATAGATTTCATCCTGGAGTTGTACCCCACAACATGTAAGTTAACACACCCAGTTCTCACAAAGATAAATTGTCAAGATGCAGGCCATATCCGGTGGCCAACACGCGCAGTAAGGAAACCGCCGACTCTGCACTCCGAGGGCAGTTGCCCGGAGCCCTCTCAGAGCACTCGCGGAGCGAGTGATCGCCACCGGTCGGATATATGCTGCTGACCTGGCGCTTTATTTCTGGCGCTGGGAACACTTACTCAGCGGATGATCGCCACCGGCCGGATACCAAGTGCTGACCCGGCACTTCAGCGGCAGCGCTGCGACCAGGCAAAAGCCTCGAGCCACGGCCGGACCGGGACCTTAAGTTAGTCTAATATTGTACTTCGCAGCCTTAGCTGCGTATTGTAAATCAAATCTTGTTTATCCTCTACCTTAACAGGTTTAGGAGAAATAAATAATAAAATTAATATCGCACCGTGTCTTTATTATCCTCTGCCTTAACAGGTTTAGGAGAAATAGGGATTAGTTAAATACCAAATATCAACACTAAATAACTGGCGCTCAACGTAACCGATCCCGCGATACTCGGTACCGTGCGAATTGTAAAAAAGTAATTAGCAATTCAAAGTTAAAGTATTAAAAATACTCGCGCGACACCGTGCAGTGAATTTTAAAAAAAAAAAAAAAATAATTAAATTGCAGCAGAGACATATAAAATCAAACGTTAAGAAATCAGCGACGGGAAATAAAGGGAAACGCAAGACCTCTTACCCGCCACCCGAGAAACGAAAACGACGGCAGCAGCAGCGACAGCGTTAACAACAACGACAACTGCAGCGGCGACAGAGACGACTGCAACGGCGGCAGAGACAACAGCGGCGACAGAGACAACTGCAGCGCCGGCAGAGACAATTGCAGCGGCGGCAGAGACGACTGCAGCAGAAAAGGCGGCAGTGAAGGCAGCGCGTGCAAAGCCAACAAATAAAAAATCTCGACGGCGGAGTAACCATAGGAAATGTGAGTAGGCTTCTTGTCTTTTTTTTCACTCGCCAATAAATAAAGTATTAGGAGAGGTAAAATTGCCGGTATAGTGGGCACATTATTATTTTCCCCACACAAATGTTTTTATTTTTAATTAATAAATAAATAATAAAGTATTCGGAAAAAAAAATTGCCGGTACAGTGGGCGCACATTATTATTTACCCCACACAAATTTTTGTCATTTTTGAACAAATTAATTATTAATTGCCAAATGAAACAAGGAGTGTTTTTCTGGAAATATTAAAATATTAAGATTCTAATAAAATCTATTAACGGTGGGAACATTACTATTCCCCGTGCATTAAATTTTTATTTCAATTAATAAAATAAATTGTTAATTAAAATTTTGTTTAAAAATTTATTTCTTATAATAAAAATGTTCATTCTCACATCTAATTGTCGGATTGGGAAAAACATTAAAACTCATTTACACAATATTCAGGAAAGTTCTTGATCGGATTTCGTCGCACCCATAGAAACTGGTGCTACACCTTTTTATTTGAATTTTTTTCTCTCTTCTACTGTCGTTGTGGAAAAAATGAATATTGAAAATAAATTATTCTCATGAAATATTTCCAAATACGGACCTATGTATGTATAGGGTTAACGAGGGGTTTTCATCGGACGAGGAGGTTCTCGAGGAATATAGGAAACTCTTAAACACAAACATAAAAAATAACAAGAGAGAACGCTATAGTCGGGTGCCCCGACTATCAGATACCCGTTACTCAGGTAAAAGGAGTGCGAGGGAGATGGAGATAGAAACTTTGATCACGCATAACTTTTAAACGAATGGTCCGATTTGAAAAATTTCTTCTACATTTCGATAGGTATTGATAAACACAATAAAACTGCATTTTTACTTTTCCGAAATATTCAAATTTATATTTAAATAAAATCGTATATAAGCGATTGTGGGCGTTAAAGGGGGCGTGGCACCTTTTTGAAACAAACTTGCGCTGCGTAGGAACTCCTAAAATCTGCATGCAAAATGCCAATCTTCTAGCTTTTATAGTTTCCGAGATCTCAGCGTTCATACGGACGGACAGACGGACAGACGGACATGGCTAGATCGACTCGGCTAGTGATCCTGAACAAGAATATATATACTTTATAGGGTCGGAAACGCTTCCTTCTACCTGTTACATACTTTTGCACGAATATAATATACCCTTTTACTCTACGAGTAACGGGTATAAAAACTACCAACATTCCGAGGCAGATTGCCCATCTAGCAGTAGGGCAGTATTCATTCGAGACAGCGTTCTCAACGTCACAAACCCAGAAACCCAGCAACAAGCACAAGATATGCAAGCAGAACAGATTGCAAATATTGAGGCCGCCATAGCTGGCGCACTCCAAAAACAACAGCAGCTATTTGATGAGAAATTAGCCGCAATTATAGGGGAGTTAAACTCATTAAAAGTTAAAGATAATGTCCAACGAATCCAAACATTCGAAGAAATTAAATTAGAACCACAAAGAGTGCGTTGTGACGAACCTCTTGACATGGTCAAGTCAGTCCCAGAATTCGACGGTAAACAGGAAAATTATGTTTGCTGGAGACAAGCTGCCACCGCAACCTACAAAGTATTTGAGGGCTATGAAGGCAGCAGCCGACATTATCAGGCTGTCGGAATACTAAAAAACAAAGTAAGGGGACCAGCGGCTGCTGCGCTATCCTCTTTCAACACGGTATTCAATTTTCATGCCATACTGGCACGGCTAGACTTCACGTATGCGAACAAAACTCCGACACACGTAATTAAACAAGAATTAAGCTTGTCGAGGCAGGGGGAGCTACCTCTGCTCCAGTATTACGATGAAATAGAACGGAAGCTAACGCTTCTAACTAACAAAACTATCATGACACAATGACACAATAAATGAACAACACAGAGAAGACGCTTTGCATGCGTTCATATCTGGGTTAAAAAAATCACTGAAAATAGCCGTTTTTCCGGCACAACCAAGGGACTTGCCGTTAGCGTTAGCACAAGAGGCTAAATCAAGTAACGAAAGGAGCATATTTGCGGCATATTCGCCCGGCACAGTGAAGAAAAATCATTTAAGCCGAGCAACCAGCGACAAGCAGGTTGTAAAAATTATGAGCAGAACCAAAATCAAGGGGCAATAAAAAAAAACCCCACTTCGTTAGGACCCAGAAAGGAGCCAACAACCAAAATGGTTCTTTCCGTCAGAAGCCATATAATGGCACAGGGAATAATCAGGGCCAGCCAACACCAGAGCCAATGGAGGTTGATACCTCCTCCAGATTTAGGCAGCCCACAACATGGCAAAAAGGGCAGTCGGCACGGTTTCAACAAAAAATAAACTTCGTGCCGGAAGAAAAACCCGACGACGAAGATTATGACTCCATTGCCCAGGCCTGTGCTACTGAGATGGAAGACGAGTTAGACGCAGAGGACTCCTGTAATTTTTTAGGGTAAAGTCCCTGCTCCCCTACATTACGCGTAAGGTAGCAGGAAGTGAAATAAAATTACTACTAGATACAGGCCCTTCCAAAAATTATATCACTCCACTCCCGGGGCTAAAAGGCATCGTGGCGGCGGAGAAACCTTTCACAGTGAAATCAATACATGGCTTCACCAAAATAGACAAAAAATGTCTAGTTTCAGTTTTTAACGTAAAAACACCCTTTTTTATATTAAATAACCTTAAAGACTTTGACGGTATTATCGGGCTGGACTTGCTTAAACAAGTGAATGCGAAACTCGATTTTACTGGCAATGTCCTGCTTACAAACATGTAGCATATCACGATTGATTCTAACAGCAACGAAAGGTGGTGGGTGTAGCTTCAAGTGGGGCACGCGCTGGTTCCGGCTCTTGTTTTCGTCGGTAAAGGGAGTGAGTTTCCAATTTGATCCACAGTGCTACTTGCTCGCATATTACAATACAAAATCCTATTTAAATTCGCGTGCGAACTGACTTTGAGGTTAATTGTAGGGGGACAGAACTAAGATTGGGGTAAAGAGGAAGGGAATACCTGAAAAGAAGGGTGCTGCCTAGATGGAATGGCAGCAGCTGATGTGTGTGTGTCGGTGTCAGCAGCGAGGATGTTATTTGCCGCTGACATTGCCCACCCTACCATGATCACCACAGCCGCATAACCTGACACAGGTTGATGATCCCTTCGACACACGCCTAACTCCTAATCATCGTCATCGATGCAAGCTTCCATTGGAAAAGAATTTAGCAATTCATGTTTATATTATGTTTAATATCATTAAGGTTACAAAGTTTGGTATCATATAAAGTTTATGCTAAGCTCATATTGATAAAGTAAATTTAAATCGAAGCAAAGGTATTTAGAATTTAAGCATTAATTTGGAATATGAACTTTAATTTAATTCACTGAGCAAGTATTTATCAAGTCGGAATTTGTTTTATAATATCAAAATCAGTAAAATATTATAGTACACAGTCAATCAAAATACGTAGCATTACGACCGGAGCCGATCACTTACCCAAAATATCCAACGTTAAAAGCGCTTTCAATATGTTGTATTATTGGCTGTAATTTGTTTTATAAATTGGAAAACTGCATTTCAATTGACTGTAGGTTAAGATAAATTTGAAAAAAAAAAAAAAACACTTCCAGGGGCTTAAACACTTGCTCTCATGACGAAATTTGCTTACGGCATATCAAATTATATGATTAAACTAGGATTTGAATAATTTACGTTAACTGCTTTATAGTTTATAGGGATTGAATGATTTTAAGTTTAAATTGTGTTCTGTTAATTAGACTAAGTCACGAAGCGGGTGTTGCAGGCTTGGGCCTGCCCACTTGTGCACTTTCAGCAGAGGGCTGCACTGCATGTATGTAGGTGGGACACAGGGTGTACTCAGAACAGATTGAACAAATTGTTACTAAGTTGCACGGACGCACATGAAGTTGAACAAATTGGTTTGGATTGGAATTCACAAGAATTTTTTTAGCGTGGACGCTGGGTGGCAACACTGGTTGAAATTTTCACAGTTATTTTAGTTTGATCTTTTTTTATGGTGAAAGTTAAAAATTGTTGACAGTGCTGACGATCACGTTGGTGGCGCTTTATACAGCTTTCCCAGAAAAACGGGAACCAATAGAAGGAGGAACTCGACTTCAATATTCCACGATGCTGACGAAAATCTGTGCAGAAATTTCCCCGGGCCGTAAGTCCCGTGAAGGAGTAAACTCGACTTCCAAGAATTTTCCTATAAAATGCATTACTTAATAAGAAGTGGGGTTTTTCCACGAAATAATAGTAAAACTTACTTCCTTTAATAAACAGGAACCTATTGGTAAGAGAAAACCTTATAAAAGGCTAAGGATGTCTGATATTTTCCAAGATTTGGTTTCGGTATATCTCTGGGTTTGGTTGGTCTTTCAAGAAAATATGTTCAGGAGAGAACGATCTTCACTCGGCCAAGGTCCAAAACGGAAAGACCGAATAATCGAAATGCGCCAGTCACCAAGGCGTGGTTATCAAAAAAAATTTGGGATCAGAGTCTTTATCGAACACGTGTTTTCAGTGCTGTAAAGACAGAAATTATTTGAATTTGGCTCTGCCATTTTAATTCCTGGCGGCAACTTCAAATCCTAGCGGGAATTTTAAATTGAAGTGGGAAATTTAAAAGTTGAAAACTTTAACGATGTTCGCGCACTTTCCGTGTTTTAAAATTTGTTGAATAGTGTAAGGCGGGAGCGGGAGCGCAATAAAGATCTAATCGCTCTCGCGAATTCGCCCCGTCTCTCGCCCCCGTCGTTAAGTTAGGCTTAAGCATTTTTATATTGAAATTAAAAGCCAGTGTTATATCGAACTCGATCCAAACCGCACTCCTTTTCGTCATTCTCTTCGTCGCTATTAAAATCCTCCGAGATCCACCAATTCACGTATTTGTTAATACAAAAGAGTATTAAGTTTTTTCATGGTGACCCCGACGTGATTTTTGGAGTTTTCGCGATTTTAATTTTAACAAAAAATAAAAAACAAAAACTCGCGTCGGTACGGCAACAAAGTTTTCGTTTTCTTTGGAACTGCGTTGGAAGTCTGCTGAACCCTCCCTCTTGCTGCTGTGAAAATGGAAAAAAAGGAAGTCTCAAGCCCAAAATTGGCCAAGCAGATATAGAGTGCGAAAAGTTGAAAGCTAATCTGTGGCGTTTTAATTGTGTTTTGGCCCATCTTTCAACTTTTTGCATTCATGTGAAAAATTCGGTAGATAGCGAGCTTTCTAACCAAGAAATAAATAAAACTTGCATGTACTAACAATTATAATTCTGATATATACATCCATACATATTTACATATTTCGAATTATTCATACATAAGTAAGTGATTCGCTTTGGACCAAAATAAAATAAATTTGTCGGCATCCTGGTTTTTTTAAAAAATAAAATTCCCCCATTTCTCGTCGTAGTGAACACCAATTATAGCTGTGCAAAAAATTAAAAAGGCAAAAGTTGAGACTTGTGAAAAGTTATAATTCGAGAATTAAATCCCCGGCAAATTTTCTGCCGCGCATTTTCTTCAAATTTCCCTCGCTTTTCGCCATTTCCCGCGCTTTTAAGCGTCAGGTTTATATATTCGTTGCCCTTAGTTATCGGTCAGTGCATCATCCTCCGTTAGCATTGCGTTGAGCACCGCCAGCCGGACACACATACACACACACACACACACAGACAACGCAGCCCGTTCTTTTGAGTTCTCTTTCGTCGTTTTCGTTTTCGATCGCTGGAACGGTGCAGCGATGCCGCTGCCTAAACGTTTGTTCGTTTTTTGGTGTTTGAGTTTGGCGTGTGCTCCCCTACACTACGTGCGCTCGGCATATTATATTGAATTATTAAATAATTTAGGATTCCTTAAATTAATTTCTTAATTAATTTTAAATAACTCCCCTACACTGCTTGCGTTCAGCTTATTCCTCTCGTTGGTTATTATTATTTAAATTTAATAAATTTAAAAACAAAATCTTTTTTGTACACACTTACATATAATTAAAAAAAAAAAAAAAAATTAAATTAAATTTAAAAATCTTCGATACCACAAAAAAAAAAAATGCCAAAATCAGAAAGCAACAACCAGGAAATCGAAGAGTTGAAAAACCAACGAGATGGATATATGAGGAGTATAGAGCGAACGCAAAGATATTTAAATGAGGGTCGATTCTCTTTAAATACGGTTGAGTTAGAATGTCGATTGGAAATCCTAAATACGCACATCGAAAATGCTTCGCTTATACAAAATAAAATTGAAGCGAAAGATGGAGATGATGAGTACCGCGAAGAGCTCGAAGAGACTGCGATAATAGCAAAATCGTTGCTAATGTCCCTAATTGCGGAAACAAAGCGTAAGAGCGTTGACAATTCCGCTCCGTCGGCAACGCGCACACCCCAATGCCGTTTGCGGAGCGTCGCTCTTCCAACCTTCAGCGGAAAGCATTCCGAATTTAAAAATTTTATAAGCCTTTTCGAAACTTTTGTTGACAAAGATGACACTCTGCACGATATCGAAAAATTCAACCATCTAATATCGTGTTTGGCTGGAGACGCGCTAGGAACAGTCAGGGCATTCCAAGTTACCGCGGATAATTATCCAAAAGCTCTGGCTAGCCTAAGGCGGGGGTACGATAATGATTGTTTAATTTTCTTTGACAATATATCGACACTGTTTAATCTGCCAAAGATTGCCCAGCCATCAGCTACCGCCTTGAGAAACCTGATCGACACAGTCACAGCGCTGTACGATTCTCTTTTGTCCATTGGGGATGACAAACGTATTACGAATGCCATCCTCATCCATCTAGTAATGGGCAAAGTCGATGCAGGAACTAAAAGAAAATGGGAAGGACAATTGGATTATACCTCGCTTCCTCTTTGGAGGAGTGTGAGTCGGCCCTGAACAAGCGCTATCAGCATATGGTTGCCGAAGAAGCGTGTAAGCCAAAAATTGTTCAGCAGAGCCAGGCTTATCCAAAGAAGAATGGAAACAGGAGTTTTTCGTTTGTTGCTGCCATGGACGACCGCGAAGTATGTGTGTTTTGCAACTCAGCAGAACATCAAGTAGGAAATTGCACTGCTTTTGCTGCCCTAACAGTTCAGCAAAGATTCGATTTCGCAAAAAAGGCTCCCTTGTGCATTAACTGCCTTCGTAATAGCCACACGGTAAAAAGATGCAAATCGAAGAGATGCAGGGTTTGCAAGTCCTCACACCACACATTGCTGCACATTTATTCGCCATCAAATCTCGCGTTGCCACCTCCTCCTCAGCCCACGCTCTTGCAGAATACTCCATCCACTTCGCATGTTTTGCATGCGACTGCATCGGATAGAGTTATTCTTGCCACAGCCATCGTGAGCGTCCAAACAAAAAGTGGCGAATTAGTTTTGGCTCGAGCGTTGCTCGATTCTGGTTCACAAGTAAATTTTGTGACCGACGAGCTCGCTCAGAGACTTCAGATTAAGAGAGAGGACGTGTGTTTGAGGTTGCGGGGCATTGGTGGAACTAATGCTCAAGCAACCAAGAAAATACACACGATAGTCAAGTCGCGAGTGGGTAGCAGTCAATTGTCGTCCGAATTTTACATACTAAAAAATATTTCTGGTTATCATCCGGATCAAACGGTGAACACCAGCGGCTGGAGGGTGCCTGAAAATATTCAATTGGCAGATCCATTCTTCTTCAAGCCCCAAAAAATAGACATGCTTATAGGCGCAGACTCGTTCTTTGAACTATTGTCAGTCGGCCAGATAAAGCAAGGGCCTGAGTTTCCCATTTTGCAGAAAACAGTTCTCGGCTGGATAGTGTCAGGGAGATGTGCCTCAGAAAAAATAAGAAATGCTGAAAAGTTGGTACATCTCAGCTGCCAGGAGGAAGTGTTGTAGTCAATAGACACAACCCTGCAGAAATTTTGGTCTGTGGAGGACTTGCCGCCCAAGGCCAAGGTCCATACTCCTTAACAGCAACTTTGTGAGCAACACTTTGAGAAAAATACTCAAAGATTGTCGTCCGGAAGATTTTCGGCTCGTTTGCCGTTCAAATCTGACCCGAACACTCTTGGTACATCATATGAAGTTGCGAAACGTAGATTTTTGTCGCTTGAAAGAAGATTATCCAAAGATCCTTCTTTAAAAAATATGTATCTGGAATTCATGGAAGAATATGAAGCCATGTGCCACATGTCTTCCACTGACAATAAAATTCCAGACAGTTCGCACTATTTCATTCCGCACCAATGCGTGCTGCGACCTCAAAGCACCTCGACAAAGTTGAGAGTGGTATTCGACGCCTCGAGCCGTACATCGACGCAGGTCGCGTTGAATGACATCTTGATGGTTGGCCCCACCATTCAAGAGGAGCTGTATTCGACCCTTCTTCGGTTCAGACTGCACAAGTTTGCGCTTGCAGCAGACGTAAAAAAGATGTATCGTCAAGTAATGGTTGACGAAGCTGACCGAAACTTTCAGCTCATAGTGTGGAGACGAGATCCATCTGAGTCTCTAAAAATCTTCAAGCTGAACACCGCGACTTATGGAACTTCGCCAGCACCCTATCTGGCGATTCGGTGTTTAATGCGGCTTGGAGAGATCGCGCAGGATTCGTGTCCAAAAGCCGCTAAGGTCATTCAGAATGACTTTTATGTTGACGATTTGTTGACTGGCGCCAGATGCGTTGAGGACCTGCTAAGCCTTCGAGACGAAGTTTCTCAGGTATTGCAAGAGGCAGGATTTGAATTGGCAAAGTGGTTTTCTAACTGCCCAGAGTTGTCCGCATCTGAAAGCGCTGTCATGCCGCTAACGGCAGACTCAGACGTAACTAAAACCCTTGGCGTGGTTTGGTTGCCGGGTAAAGATTACTTTCAATTTCGGTTGGATGACTCTTTTCTGGATCTTCGTGCGACAAAACGAAACATACTGTCGGTGACTGCCCGACTTTTCGATCCGCTTGGCCTATTGTGTCCTCTAGTGACTAGAGCAAAAATGTTGTTGCAGGAACTGTTGCTTCGAAAGTTAGACTGGGACGAGTCGCTGCCGATGCAACTGCAGACATCTTGGGAAGCCTTTAAGAGAACGCTATTGCAGCTGCCCAAGATCAAGGTATCGCGATTCGTTCATACAGACGCCAAAGTCCCGGCAGAAATACATGGTTTCGCTGACGCTTCCATGCGAGCATATGGAGCGTGCATCTACGTTCGCACTAGTACCGCTGAAGGTTTAAAAGTATCTTTATTGACAGCAAAATCCAAAGTAGCTCCCCTCAAGACGAAAACTTTGCCAAAACTTTGCGCAGCTCACCTTCTTGCGGATCTTTATAATCGTGTAAGACCATTGCTCAATTTTCCGATTACAAAAGTGTTCCTCTGGACGGATTCGGAGATCACTTTGCATTGAAACGCATCCTTCGTCGTTGTCAGTTTTTGTCTCAAACCGAGTGGCGGAGATTCAAGAGTGGTCGGAAAAAGCAATCTGGAGACATGTCCCCACGAAGGTAAACCCAGCGGACATTGTGTCACGGGGATGTGACGTTGAGGAACTTACAGCTTCCATTTGGTTCGCTGGGCCGTCGTTTTTGCTCGATGCAGAAAAAGATTGGCCTGTAAATCGACACTTCGAAGTACCTGCTGATATCGTGTCGATGGAATTACGCAAATCAGCATTGGCGCTTGTGGTAATTCCAGAGCCCAATTATGTGCTTCAGAAAATAGAATCCTTTTCGTCGCACATAAGGCTTCTAAGGGTTTTCGTGTGGGTCTTACGGTTTATTCAAAGGTGTAAAAAAGTGTCGCAGCCCTTTGAAAAAGTATAACACCAAGAGAACTGAATTTTGCGTTCGAGAAAATAGTGGAAGTGATCCAATCTCACGAGTTCAGTGACGACATGGGTAAAATTCGAAAAAATAAACCGGTAGCAACGAATATACAAAAACTAAGCCCTTTTCTTCAAGAGAAAAAATTAGATTGATGTTCCTCGACATTGCTGCGAGTTGGGGGTCGGTTATTGAATGCTCCTATCCCGTACGAAGCCAAATTCCCGTTGTTGTTGTCGAAAGGCTCACAGTTTGTTAAAACGTACGTGTCCTACCTGCACGTTACAAATTGTCATGCTGGCCCTCGAGCTCTTGTAAGTCTGTTGCGAGAAAAGATATGGTTGGTTAATGCGCAGGAAGTTTGCCGCAGAACAGTTCGTTCTTGCATTCGTTGCTTTCGGTGCAAGCCGCAACTCTTGACGCAAATCATGGGGAACTTGCCATCAGACAGACTTCGAGCTCTCCGCCCTTTTAATATCTGTGGTGTTGATTTTTGTGGCCCATTTAACACAACGTATCGTATCCGTGGCAAGCCACCGTACAAATCATACGTGGCATTGTTTGTATGTTTTGCGTCCAAAGCGGTCCACTTAGAGTTAGTGTCTGACCTCACCACTGATGCGTTTTTGTTGGCATTCCAAAGGTTCGTGAGTCGACGCGGGATTCCGGAGAAGGTGTGGTGCGACAACGCGACGAACTTCGTCGGAGCCGATCGCCACATGAGAGAGTTCCGGGCCCGTCTGGAGGAGCAGGGGGGCGGTATCGCAACATTCGCGTTAAGAAAAGGATGCGAGTTTGCGTTCATACCGCCCAGAGCACCTTACTTCGGCGGACTATGGGAGGCAGGTGTGAAGTCTGCAAAGCACCTGTTCCTTCGGACGGTCGGCGAAGACATTCTGACCGCGGAGGAGCTCGGTACTCTCCTCATCAGCGTGGAGGCCGTGCTCAACTCCAGGCCCCTCGGAGCGATCAGCACGGATCCCAACGACGGCGAAGCCCTAAGCCCAGGCCATCTCCTGATCGGCGGGCCCCTCCTAGCTCCACCCTCAGCAGCGCTCCCGGACCAAGTCAGCCCAACCTGCTTACGACGATGGCGCAGTGTCTCGTCTCTCAGGCACAGGTTTTGGCAGCGTTGGTCCCGGGAGTACGTTTCGAGCCTCCAGGCAAAAAACAAGTGGCACCAGGAGGTCCAAAACGTCGACGTGGGAGCTCGTCGTCGTCGCCGAGGACAACCTTCCGCCGCAGCAGTGGATGACCGGGCGGATCGTGGCGGTGCACGTCGGCGCTGACGGCAAGGTCCGAGTGGCGGACGTGAAGACGAAGGATGGGACGTATCGGCGAGCGGTGCATAGGCTGGCGGTGCTTCCTGTGGCATGCTGAAGACGGCGGTCCTTCAGAGGGGGCGGTGTTCGCGCACTTTGCGTGTTTTAAAATTTGTTGAATAGTGTAGGGCGGGAGCGGGAGCGCAATAAAGATCTAATCGCTCTCGCGAATTCGCCCCTTCTCTCGCCCCCGTCGTTAAGTTAGGCTTAAGCATTTTTATATTGAAATTAAAAGCCAGTGTTATATCGAACTCGATCCAAACCGCACTCCTTTTCGTCATTCTCTTCGTCGCTATTAAAATCGTCCGAGATCCACCAATTCACGTATTTGTTAATACAAAAGAGTATTAAGTTTTTTCAAACGACAAGCGCCCTACAAATACCCCCCCACCAAAATCACACTTTGGGGATGAAATTAACAAAGGGAGATCCGCGCTTGGAGAAGAAGTAGCAAACTGTTTACTGTTTTAAGTCCTTTGCGTGGAATTTTCCAACAAATCTACCTTGTAAATCCTCTACATTGTAATAGCTGTTGCCTAGCTTACTTCGTATTCGAAAAAAAAAAAAAATGAAAGCTGGAGCTAGTTTTGCACTAAAACCTTTAGCGAAGTTGCTTTGCTGGAAATTGCGTCTATAGATTTCTTGCCCGTTCTTAAAAGAGACTTCTCGACTGCGTTGATTGTATGAACGTTAGTTCCTATCATGCTGTACTTGCATTGCTTGCTTAGCTCGACTTCTTATGAGGTCGAATGAATCGTCTTTCGAGAACTGTACAGTTCGATCTTCTAACCTTTCCAGTGTACGCAAGAGCATGTAAGAAGAACCATTGGTGATCATGTTTTGGCCGAAGGCAAGACGATAAGGACTTGTTTGAATAGCAGAGTGGAAGCTAGACCTGAGAGCACAGCAAATCTGATTTAGCATTGAATCCCAGTTCTTTTGATCGGGATCTATGTATGATTTAATGGCTGCAATTACAGAGCGATTGACCCTCTCAGAAGCGTTAGCTTGGGGTGCATAACAGGCTGTATAATTGTGATTGATATTGTACTTATCCAAAAGAGAGTTAAATGACTTCGATTTGAACTGGACGCCATTGTCTGAGACTATTGTCTCTGGTACGCCAAAACAAAGAAATAGCTCCTCTACGAATGGGTTTATAGCCTCGGCAGTAAACTTTTTGACTGGTTCAAGAAAAGGAAACTTAGACAAATGATCTAATACCACAAAAATACCAATATTACCAGAACGACTGCGTGGATATGGACCTAAAAAGTCGACATATAGCTTTTGAAAGAACCTGTCTGCTGGAACTGTCTTTCCCATGGGTGGTCTAATGGTATGATTTGGGTGTTTGCTACGCTTACAAACCTCACAGCTGTTTATATACGCCTTAACATCAGCTACCAAGCTTGGCCAAAAATACCATCGACGAAGCTTTTCTAACGCCTTGTTAATGCCACAGTGAGAGGCAAGAGGATCCTCATGAGCCAGCTGAAGAGCTACAGCCGTTAACTCTTTCGGTAGCCATACCTTCCAGCAGTTTTCATCAGCGACCTTTTCCTCTGCTGAGTGCTCTGCCCCACGAAAAATTAGATCACCTTCTACTTTCAAATCAGGTGTTTGATGTGTATTTGAAAGAACTTTGTTACGTAAGGCAGTATACTCAGTGGACTTAAAGGCATCGGATTCTAAATCCACGAAGCCATCGACTGACAGGACTGAAAGGACTGAAAGGTCCTCTACATGGGTGCGCGACAATGCATCCGGAACAACGTTCTGAGAGCCTTTTCGATGAGCTATCTTAAAATCGAATCCCTGTAACTTTAAGGACCATCTGGCTAGTCGGGAGCTCAGATCAGTTTGACTCATTAACCACTTGAGCGAGGCGTGGTCGGTAATTATTGTGAATTCCTGTCCCTCAATGTATGCCCTAACCTTTTTTATAGCCAAAACTGCAGCAAGGCATTCCTGTTCAGTTACGGTATACTTCCTCTGACACTGATTAAGCTTACGGGACATGAATGAAATCGGAACTTCATCACCCTCTGAGTTGGCTTGCATCAGAACTGCTCCTACGCCAGTGCTGCTCGCATCGCAATGGATGGAAAAAGGGATGTTAAAATTCGGACTGTGTAACACTGGGGCTGAGCTCATTTGCAGTTTCAAGTTTTCAAAAGCAGTTTGAGCTTCGTTGCTCCAATCAAACTTTCGTTTTTGCTTCAGAGTGTCTGATATTGGAGCAGCTAATCCTGCATAGTTTTGGATGAACTTATGGTACCACCCTGTAAGTCCAAGAAATCGAGGAACGAGGCACAAGAAAACTGCTGATGGCTAAAATCTTCTCAGGATCTGTTGCTATGGTGCCATTACCGATTATATGTCCGAGATATTTCACCTCTTTTTTACAAAATTTGCTCTTTTCGACGTTTATAGTCAAGTAAGATTTGGTTAACTCGATTGCTACTATTCTCAACACCTCCAAATGACGCTCGAAAGTATCCGAAACGATCAACAAATCGTCGAGGTATATCATTTCATATTTCATTCTTCAGTTGAGCCAGTATTAGTTTGTCCATTAACCTTGACATAGTCAGAGGAGAATTGGTTAAACCAAAAGGCATAACAGTGAATTGGTAAAGTGGTCTACCAGGGACAGCAAACGCTGTCTTGTCGCGCGAGTTTGGATCCAACGGGATTTGCCAAAAGGCATCCTTTAAATCCAAGCTCGTGATGAACTCTGCTTTCGGCAGCCTACTTAAAATGTCATCGATTAAAGGCATGGGATAGGCATCTTTTACTGTCACCTCGTTTACTTTTCTGATGTCTATGCAGAGACGAACTTTTCCTGGCTTTTAAACCAATACAACTGGGGAGGACCATGGGCTATTCGATTCCTCTATTACGCCAAGAGCTATCATTCTGTCTAATTCACCATACATTAATTTTTCAGTTGCTGGGGATACAGCATAGTGACGCTGCTTTATTGGTTTGGCGTTAGCAACATCAATTGAATGAGAGATCAATGCAGTCCTACCTAGACCCATTTTCGCAAAGGATGGAAACAGTTGGATGACATTTGTCAGCCGTTGCTGCTGTGACAAGGACAAAGAGAATAGAGAAATAGAGAATTTTTGAGGTGTCAGATTAGTTGGTAGAAGATTAAATTTTGTCCAGAAATCGATGCCAATATACAAAGTAACTGGTTTTGCGTTTCCCTGATAACTAATATTTGTTTTTATCCTTCCCACTATTTGTTGAGATTGGCCATCTGCTGTTCTGACCGAAGATTCTAGTGGTTTGATTGGCTGGTCCATCTTCAGAATCTCGGAAGCAAACGATCCACCTGCACAGTTGACTGAAGCACCTGTATCCAGCAAACCAATCACGTCCTTTCCCAATACTGATACTTTAGCATATGGCCGATAGTCTCCTAATTTACCTACTATAGCTGAAAGAAGGGCTTTCTTTTCTTCTCTGATCTGTTTCCGAAAGAATTTTCGAGGAATTTGAGAACGAAATGGTGTCAGTTTTATGGTCTCACAGTGGTTATTAATTGGCAACCCGGTATATAAGTCAAGTCTGGTTTATAATTGTTTGAAATATCGGGAGTGGTTCCTAGTTGGAGGTGTTTTCTTGAGACGACCTCGGTCGGCGTGTACTTTTCGGCTGTACACGGGCCTGCCTTCGCCAGGCAAGTACTGCAACTTGGCTTGTAAGTGTTGGCTTTTCCAAACCCATAACAAAAGACTTTTCTTTCTGCAGTACACTCTTGGTAGCGATGACCTATAACTCCGCAATTCCAACAAGGGAAATCTTAAGCTGACACTTCAAACTCGTCCTCGAAGTCCTCATTGTCATAGTCGTCTTCTTCGATCTGGGGATCGACCGCACAAACTACTTTTCGAGGAGCAGGGCGAGAAACGTAAAGTTGGGACTTAGGAAGAGTTTTCATAAAGATTTCACGCTTAAGAACCAGTGCTCTTAATTGAACAACTGTACTTGTTGATTTGTATAGAGTCTCATGCTGAATGTCTGGAAGAAGGTTAGCTCTGAGAATTTCGACTAAGGCTGTTTCAGACAATGGTTCTGTTAGTTTAACCGCTAGTGCGGCGATGACACCATAAAAGTCGTCGAAGGACTCATTAGAACGCTGTTTGCGTTGTTCAATTTCTGATCTTATATTCCTATCAGTCCTCGAATCTTTAAACTGAGCCTTGAGAGCCATGCATTGGGGTTGCCACTTAACGCAACGTACCTTCTTATGGTATCGCCAATACCACTCGCTTGCTGTTCCCTCAAATAAATTACTAGCAAAGCCAGCTAGTAAGTCTAAGTCACCATTCAAGGTTTGTAATGCAACAGCCTCAACACGGTACAGGAAATCGTCTATAGACAATGAACCCTTTCCAGAAAACTTTAGTTTCCAGTTGGCTATTGTTTGTGTTATCTTATCCGGTCTTAATTCTGACAAAATGATTTGCGATCTCTGACCATTTTCGGTACCACCAGATTTGCGACCTACTGAATTATTGTCAGGTGGTAGCCCTGAATTATCAAAGTTGTTCTGAAACTGTACATAATGTTGTGGACTGTTCGAATTTATGTTAAGCCCTGTTGTGATAGCTTGTGTTAGCTTATCAGTTTGATCTTTCATAGACCTAGCTAAAATGATTGAATGCTCTGACATGGCTGCAGCCATCGCTTCCGCTATAGCCTTCTTAATGGAGTCAGCCCTGCTTAACTGCTCTGCCTGTGGCAGTGGAGCTGTGTTATCCCCAGGATTTACCATGTTTAGACTTGTATCCCCCCGTCGCTTAGTTTGTGATCGGGTCAAAACCGATATCGGGAGTATGGAGGTTTTACCTACTCCTTTTGAAGTAGATGCACCAGAACTGTCGGATAGAATACCAGTCAAGTGAGTTAGGGACTCTTTGCACACAGGGCACAAGTTCCTTCCTGGTTTGTCTAGACACTTTTGATGGAAACTATGTCCACAATTGGTTATATAAAGTTCGGACTCCTACTTAATAATATCAGAGCAACAGTGACAATGAAGATCGTCAGTGCGCTGTACTGGCATTTCAACACCGAAATTTTAAATGTAATTACAGAAAAATTATTTTAGCCTAATAAAAAAATTATTAAATATTATAAATGGAAGAAATTGAATAAAAAATGTGGATATAAAAAAGGTAATGAATCATAAAAGTTTGGAAGCCATACAAGCAATTCAAATAGTTAAGAGTCAAACATCAGCCAGGTATTACAAGGGATTTAAAAAGTAGAAAAGAAAAGATTAGGGAATTCGATCATAATCCGTTGATCGGAAGGCGTAGAACTTGCCCACAGCCTACATTCAGATTCAATTTTTTTGATGATCGTATTCATAGTATAGATTTTTTTAAAAATATAAAGGATAAGGGAATTTGACCGAACGAACTTAATTGATCGGCAGGTGTAGCACTTGTCCACAATCCTGTATCCAGTATCAACTCTTCGATTGTCGCCTTCAAAGTATAGATTGTTGAGTAAATTAAGCAATAATACGCGGCACGAAGTTCAGCTGAAGAAGGAGAGAGACAACATCTTCCTGAAACTCACGATCGCAACGGCAATGAAACTTTAAAAATCCTCAAACGAAAAGAAAAAAAATTTACTTTAATGGACACGAAGCACAGCCAAAGCCAAAAAGGCAAACGGCAATAATTCAACTTTCTGCCACTCACGATCACAATAAAATAAACCTGTAGGGTATGCAAACTAAATCAGTGTTAGTAGACGGGATGGCCGTTGCAATTACATCCACGTAAAAAACAATAAACAACGCTTCCTAATCACAATTTGCCTGCACACGATGATTTTCAAGTTAGATTTCGGAGTTATAAAATTAATAATAACACATCCAGATACTCCAACAAAAAAATTAGGTTCAGCTGCTAGTCTAGGCAATAAATAAATTATTGTATCCACAGAACTAAACAGCTAAACTAGAAAAAGGGAAAATGAAAAACAATTAAAACTTCAAAGTCAAAAATAGAAACCTAGTTAGATGGAAGTGACTACCTTTACAAAATATTTGTAATCGGGCTATGCCGGCTTAGCCCCATACGTTGGGCGTCAAAATAAGATTATTATATATAATATAATACTGTAGCATATCACGAATGATTCTAACAGCAACGAAAGGTGGTGGGTGTAGCTTCAAGTGGGGCACGCGCTGGTTCCGGCTCTTGTTTTCGTCGGTAAAGGGAGTGAGTTTCTAATTTGATCCACAGTGCTACTTGCTCGCATATTACAATACAAAATCCTATTTAAATTCGCGTGCGAACCGACTTTGAGGTTAATTGTAGGGGGACAGAACTAAGATTGGGGTAAAGAGGAAGGGAATACCTGAAAAGAAGGGTGCTGCCTAGATGGAATGGCAGCAGCTGATGTGTGTGTGTCGGTGTCAGCAGCGAGGATGTTATTTGCCGCTGACATTGCCCACCCTACCAT